>JAOEHY010029007.1:22478-37539 GCA_025447955.1 Psilopsiagon aurifrons
ACAAGGTCTAAAACTTAAAAGTTCAGAGCAGAATGTACTTCTATAAGTGTTTTTCATTAGGGCTGTGGAGTAAAATATGAAGTACAGTTAAATGCTTTAAATCTTAATGCTTTACTGGTGTGAAGTTTTCCTTTGTGCTTGTTGTTGGTCTCTTGAACTCTGGGCCTATAAGGATGCTGTGGAGGGACTCTTCATTAGGGACTGTAGTGGTAGGACACAGCGTAACAGATTCAAACTTTTAGCAGGAAAAGTTTAGGTTGGATATAAGGAAGAAGTTCTTTTCTGTGAGGGTGGTGAGGCACTTGCACAGGTTGCCCAGAGAAGTGGTAAATGCTCCACCCCTGGCGGTGTTCAGGTCTGGGTTGGACAGAGCCTTGGACAACACGGTTTAGTGTGAGGTGTCCCTGCCCATGGCAGGGGGGTTGGAATTAGGTGACCTTAAGGTCCTTTCCAACCCTAACTGTTCTATGATTCTGTAACAGAGCCAGAGGAAGCTCCCAGGAAGTAAAGATTCCCTCAGTTCTATTATACTGTAATTTAAAACACAGTTTCTCTTTCAGTATTAAGAGTGAGTTGAATTTGTTCCCTTCTTACCTGCTGTTGTACAATGTAATACATTCTTAGCCTTAATACTTGTCTTGGTAGCTGAAACCTGTAGGTGAGTTTCTACTTTTCAGTGCAGTACAACAGTAGGGATTGGATTTGTTTGGTTTCCAGGAGTTGCAGGTAGCCAGTTCATGTAAGCAAGCATGCTCTGAGCATGGCCCAGAGAGGCAGTGTGTTTGTGTATAAAACTTGTATTGTCTTCTGTAGTCTTTCCATCTCCAGCCAACTGGCACACCAGGTACATACTTACTACAGACAAGCTCAAGCCAAGGCCTTCCTGTAACACTGACGACTAGTCCTACCATGACCCTAACAGCTGCTGCTGCTCCAGCCTCCCCCGAACAGATCATAGTTCACGCCTTATCGGTATGTATTTTGAGCAGGGAAAAGACTGGAGTTTGGGCAGTGTGGGGAGGGGAACAGAATAATGCAGGCCCCTGTGTGTGCATGTGAAATTGAAAAAGCAGTTCTGAAGTCGTAACAGTGTTACTTTGCTTAAAATACTGAAGAGTTTGAACTTCTTTTTGTGTATTGTTTGTAAAAGGCAACTTCCGGTTGCTTCAAAACAGCTTGGGGAGCAACTTCGTGCTTAGTGTGGCTGAACAGGGTGTCTCCATCTAGTGGCTTGCTCCCCCGTGAAATGAAACACTACAGATTCCTGTTACAGCTTCCAGTCACACTTGCAAATGAATGTTGGTGTTCACAAAACTTGTGCGGTAGTGAGTGTTATTTCTTCTTGGAGGAAAAGGGAAGCGAACTGGAGATTGAATAACGAAAGTGATGTAAAATTCAGGGGAAAAAAATGATATTTTGAATCTGCAGTGATCCCCACCTGAACAGTTGCCTCTTTCATACTGCCTATTTATTTGTGACTTAAAGGAACAGTTGACACCAAATTCAGTGTATGAATTTCATCATTTAAGGCTGGGAAGGTCAACAGATGATCTGGGTGACGTACTATATGTATTGTAGAATTCTAGAATGCCAGGCTGGAAAGAACCTCAAGGATCATCTGGTTCTCAACCTTTCTAGGCAAAGTATATATGTGAAATTCTAAATTACACTTAGGACTGAGTTCTTTGAATCCTTTTGCTTTTATTTGGTCTAAGATTTGAAAATACTTGGAGGAAAGTCTCTGATTTTTGGTGGATTTTGTTTTTGTCTCTTTGCAAATACTGCTTACAGCCAGAACATTTGTTAAATACAAGTGACAATGTCACAGTGCAGTGCCACACACCAAGTGTCATAATCCGCACCGTGGCTGCCGAAGATATCTCCTCCTCTGTCACTCAGGCAGAACTTACTGTTGATTCAGACATTCAGTCGGCTCATCTGACAGATCATCCAACCCTAGAAACAAATACCTTCCCAGATGAGATCCATCAGTCCAAGCTGAGTGATCAGCAGTCAGCCTACAATGAAGATGAAGCCTCCAAATTCAGCAGCAGGAATAGCAGTGAACTGATGGATGGAGTTATGGTGAGAACTGAAGAGGAGATTTCAGATGCCAGCCTGAAACAGGAAGAGGATACACAGTCTGATTTACCCAGCACTTATGTTACTGAGGTAAGGGAGTGCCTGGTACTTGATATTTTCCCCATTTTTGCATGGATAATAATTTCATTGCATCTTCAACCTTTGCCTTAAGCTATTTATATGAAATCTGTCAGTGACTTCAAGTACATCATGGTTGTCTGAGTGACCCTCTATCCTTGAGCTTCATTAACATGTTATGGGTGTGAAAGCAATGACATTTAATTTGGTACTAAGCTTTTAGTTGACTTTGTCTGGAACATGGAGTACCTCAGGAGCTGTGGAGTTGCTTCACTACTCGGAGTACTTTTGCATGATGATGTGGAAAGTAGGAATATTATTGGCACCTTCATCTGGTTACTATTTGATGCTGCTGTTTTAAACTAGGCTGTTAATTGTCTAACACATACTTTACAGGCAGATAGACTGCTGAGCAAGGGAGGTGAGGTAGCATATTTAGGGTTTGCTCTGTGAAACTAGTAACAGAGATGCATCACAGTTTCCATTTCTGAGGACTTCTGTGAAACATAGTACTCCAGTTAAATATCTGTTAAATTGGAATTCAGAGCATTTAAGAGCATTTAAGCTATTTCTCTCTCTGGCCTCAGTTTTATTCCACTCCAACACCTGAGATGCAGAAATTATTTTACCCCACTGATTTCAGGTATTTGGATTGTTTATACTAAATTCCTCCGTCTTTCGGTTTCTGGGAACTATGATAATGAGTAAGTCAAGGAAAACAGAGATGCTACAAAGAAGATAACTCTCTTTAGTAGGTGGAAAATACTTTCCTTAGAAACTTGAGCAGGTTAGACTATGAGAAAAGATGAGTTAGATGGAAATACCCATCCTGTTCTCTGAACCACAGTACTCTACAGCTGCTGTAGTTCTGCTTTATCAGACTTGAAAATCCACTGTTGATAGGCTTTGGCTTTATTAGGCTGCTGCTTTGAAACAGTTTCTAATACATGTTGCATATCCATTATGCCTTTACAAAGAGGAGGATCTTTGTACCTCTCACCAGTCTGCTGCTGCAGAAGCATTGGAATCATGAATACATCAAAAGCTGGGGATTATTGTCCACTTTCCTCTTTCTTGTCTCATGGTTGATACAGTTGTGATGAGATTCTCAACAGCTGGGGCAGCCTATCAGCTTTCTATTCTCAGTTTAAAGTTGCAGCCTCTTAAGGCAGAATTAGTAAACTTTTGCTATAAACCTACTTCCCAGTTACACTTTGTAGAAATCACTTATGGCAAGCAGAATGTAAAGAGCTACTAAACTTTTTGCTATATAGTACAACAAACTGAGTTTGTAATTCTTATCTGCTTTACACTTCTAGTCAGATTAAAGTTTGACGTGTGTTTAAATTATAGGAAACAGTGAACCGGCTGTGAGTAACTCAGTGAAAAGTTACTCTAGAAAGACATGCCTGCATGTTGCTTTCTTTCAGTCAGTGTTATTTTTATGCATTTGACAGTGTTGTCACTGTGGGAGTGGGTAGTGGGAAGCAGGCAGTCATGCTGCAGGGTTTTATTATTTCTGGCTGGGAAAGGTGCCCATTTGCCACAATGGCTTCTTTAATTTTTTCACGCCTTCTCTTCCCAGTTTCAAGCCTTGCAGCATACTGCTCGTCATGGGCAGGTCCTGCAGTGTGCTCAGCAGAAAGCTGCTTCTGCAGGTCAGGTGTACAGCACCTTGCGTGAATGGTTGCACATCAGGACCAAGTCGAGTGTACTGAGCTGCAGCACAGGTAGTCAGCTCCTCTTCAGCAGCATTGGGGAAAGGGTTTTTAGGCAGGTGCCTTTATAAAAATACTGTGAAGCTATGTAGGGGAACAAGTTTTCCTAAAAGAAACCCTGTGAGATGGAGAAACTGAAGGATTTTCTTGAACAGAGAGGGCTGTAACCTCTCCCAAATGTTTCCTGCTCCCTCTGAAGAGAGTGGTAAGTCCAGGTACCTCCCATTCTGCTCGCAGCATTTGCTAGTGTTCTACATCAGTGATTCATAGAATTATAGAATGGTTAGAGTTGGAAGGGACCTTAAAGATCATAAACCTTAAGCATGTCATGCACAAAAACTGGAATCCAGACACCTCTGCTTATTCTGGCAGTACTATCTAGGATGTCTTCACTGCATTTGCAGAACCAGGATTGTGTGGCAGTAAGCCAGATGTATTATTGCCATTGCTGTACTACAAGAGCCCAGGAAGAGGCAGCAGGAGCAGTTATTACAGGACCGGAAGAGACCAGGGGTATTGACAAATTGTACCTGGAAAGAATTAGTGCATTAACAACTTTCCTATGTCATGAAGTTCAGCTAAAAATGTTTGGAGCCAACCTGCAGTCAGCAAGTGAGAGGGCAGGCAAGACACAGCGATTAAAATGGGTCTTTCGAGCTCCATGTTCAGTAGGTAAAACTTGACACACGTAGAAGTTGTGAAACTAAATACTAAGTTCAGATAAAGCTATTGCGTTTGTGGAGCTGGTAGGTACTATAAAGGCATGCTTCAGTATCTCAGAACATCTAGGCAGCAATTAGTGGACAAGTTTAGTTATTCCTCTTTGTACACAAAACATTTGACTTAAAAGGGAACATTTTATCACCACCTTGCCATCTCTCCTGCCTTCGTGCTGCTTACAAGTTAGAATTCTTCTCATCTTGTTTTAGATGCCTGTACTAGGATGAAACATGCTCTATAAATGCTGAGGTAAACTGATATTTGAATTTAATAAGACAGAATTCATCCAGGGAGTGTGTTGCTTTCTATGGAGTATGGCTGAACAAGGCAGGTTTTTCTGTTTATGCTACCAAGGGTACACTCTCACATCCTGTTCTTCTGTGTTGTGCAGGACCTGGGTTCTCCAGCAATAGAAGAACAAGTTGATCAGCCTACAATAGATGATGAGACTGTGCTTATTGTTCCTTCTTCCCATGGTTTTATCCAGACAACGGATGATATAGACAGTGAATCAGTCTTGCCCCTGACAACTCTAACAGGTACAACAGTTCCTTTCAGATTGGCGATGCCAGAGATAGGATTTATAAATGGCACTTGAGAATTCCTGTAAACAACATTTTCTAGATCCTTGCTTTCTCTTAAGTAGTTTTCCATGTCATTGCTATGAAACTAATTAATTTGGTTACCTAGCTGGTAGCAGCAGAAGTGGAAGAAAGTCCCACTTAACCTTGTGGGAAAAGCACTGGAACAGCAGCTGCTTCATCTGCTCCTGAGCTGTTTCCGTCACCCTTGAGCCTTGAATTAGTACACACAGGCTAATAAGTAACTCCTTCTGTAGTGTGCATTTCTTCATGCCTGGTGCTTGAATGAAACTAGTTCTTATTTGAGAGAAAACCAGAGGCATCAGAAACGCACTTGATGCCTCTCATGGTGCGGGGCTGGGCTCTCTGGGAGGGTGTTTGCACAGCACTCAGCTTGTGCCACACTTCCCAGTGCTAAGAGTCATCTAAGGCTTGGAAACAGCACAAATACATTCTCCCACTGCTGCACCTAACACATACTCCTTTCCAGAAGAGGGATCTCCTTGTAGATAGGACCTGATAGGACCAAATGTAATACTGGTTGCATCTGTATTAGTCACAGCTTACCTTGATACTGGAAATTGAGAACTGCCCAGTGTGAGCAATATTGCTTAAAGTTGTTTAAAATTCCAGATGGCACTTTCTGTCTCCTAAGTGTATTTAACATCTTGTTATAATGGCACAGTAAGCAGTTCTGATGTACTGTGTCTCTTGACAGATCCTATCCTGCAGCATCACGGAGATGGGTCACACATCATTGGCTCATCGCTGGGCAGTCCTGACTCAGAAGATTCAAAGGATGTTGAAGATTTAGTGAGTTGTCACTGAGAAGCAGAAATGGTGTCCATTTTTTATTGACCATGTTTGCATTGTGAAATCAGTTACAATCCTGTGCCACATTTCCAAAGAAAGGAGTCAGTCTGTGTCCTTAAACAGAAACTTCCAGTGTGAATTGACTACAGTGCACTTTCTCTGCTCAGGCTGGTTACCTCCTTTGTTAAAGGGTCACAGTGCAGCCAGCTGAAGCCTGATGTACTGCATCTCAGCCAGGGTGTCTCAGTGTTCTAAAGAACCCCTGTTGCAATGCTCACTGGTAGCATCCACGTGGTCAGTTTGGATCTGACGCATTACTGATGTGCTTGGACTGCACATCTGTAAAACCAGACACAAGTCAAGGATCATGGACTGTAGCCTCTTAGTGCCGCAGCAAGGATTAGTTTGCACGTTTCATGAAGAATGGGTGAGGATTTCTGCACTTACTGACTCTTGTGCTACATGGAGTAAGAGACTGTTACATTTCAGGAAGAAATATATTCCATCAAAGACTTCAGGGAGCATGGGCAGCATCATGAAGAAAAATGGTCTGTATTTCCATCTCACCTGGCTCATCAGTGCACCTACGGCTTCGGAAGAAGACACAGAAGCTTATGGGACTTGCCAGGTCTGCTTGTTCCTGAGGAGTCCGTTGCTGGCAACGGGCAGAGCTCAGAAAGATCACTTCTGGAAAAATCTCTTTCTTCTTTGGTTTTGATTTTCCTTCATCACTACAGCAAGCCTCAATCAAAAGGGAAGTGCTGTGTGAAAGGGAAGCTATCGGGACCCACCAGCCTCCCCCACAAGCTTGTAACAAGGTTGTAGTGAGCAGGCTGGAACAGTTTCTCTCTCACTGTTTACATGACACTAGCAGCCACCTCTCCAGAGGTGATTTATGCAGCAAGTTAGTGGATGGGGGTGGTGTCAGGGTGGCAAAGTCTTGGAGAAACAGCTCTCTGAAGAGCTGGGCATAGGGCCCCAAGGCAGAGGAAGCCAAGTAATTCAAGGTTTTGAAACAGACACTAGGCTGAGCAGCAGCCTTTTAGCTAGGGAATCAAGAGAAAAAGCTACAGAAACTAAAGACTCCCGTATAAATTATTTTATTTATTTCTGTAATTAGCTCTTCATAATCAAAAGTGGGTCTTTTTTTTCAGTCTGTGGTTTTGTTAATGTGAGAAAAAATAAGCTGTAGTTTCAAATGGTTGCCTAGGGAACAGAAATAACTGTATATTCAGTTTCAATGGAATAAAGAGTATTTGTCTTACAGAACTGTAAGATGCCATTTATTTGTACTGCTACAGATCCTTTGCAATGCTGCAGTTTATACAGCAATAAAAAATGCAGGGGGGGTTGTTTTTTCCAAAATGAAAAAGCTTGTGCCATTCTGAACCATCAGCACAACTGGAAAGTTCATCAAGCGCAACAGGAGCTCTTCAAAAGAAAGCAGAATGTCACGTCTTACGGCAATAATTCTCCCCACCAAGAGGGACATTACATATACATTTACATGAAAATCATGTACTGATTTATCCTTGCACAACCCACTTCTTGCCTCTCAGGCTGATCGTCCTCACTTCAACATCTCGAGCGGAGCTGAGAACTGAGCTGAAAGTGGCCTGACACAGCAGCAGCATCACTGCTGGGGCTTCCTGATGTCTGTCATTTACCCACTTCATGGAAGTACAGGTTGGCACATATACATAACATGACAATAGAAAACAATATATAGTATATCAGCTTCCTGAATTTAGGTTCCAGGTCTCCTTGTCGATACCAGTAGATCTAGAAGAGAGGAGGAGTCTGTATTACTTTAAAAGGCCAGGTACTCCTGAGGAAACCTTCTGCGGTAACTGAACTGGCAAGGTGGAGACTTTCCTTTGCCTTTAAAACAACTGAGCTTCACCTGCCTAGGGAGGACCAGGTGTAGAACCCAGCTACTTTTCTTAACAATTAAATGAAGAAATACCACCTGCTGTCCTGGCGTGCTTGAGGAACACATAAACAAGGATTTGGCAAGGTGTTTCTCCCCAAAACAGGCTCTTTGCAAAACCAGGGTGCCAGGTTAGCTATGAGGACATGGGTTGTGTTGTCAGCTCTGCTGAGGGTGGGCAGGTTGGTTTTTTTAAACACTCAAAACTGGCTACACCCTGGTGGATAAGGACAAACAGCAGGGCTTGTACTGCACTGTCTTATCTTGGGCAGAGGCATGGCTACCATGAACCAGAACCCAGCACTGACCAGGCACCACAGAGCAACTTCGCAGCTTATCCAGCAGTGAGGGGCAGAGGCTCAGGCCTGTGGCTGTTCCAGGTCACAGCAGGGTGAAGGAGAATGCTCCGAGTGTGAAAGCTACAGCAGAGGAAGGAGCTGCTGATGTCCCTGCCCATGGCAGGGGGGCTAGACTACATCTTCGAAGGTCCCTTCCAACCCAAACTGTTCTGTGAACTCTGGCCTGCCAGTTCCCTTTGCCAATGCTTGGGGCCAACTCTCTTGGGATGCCGCAACTGCTGAGTAGAGGAACCTCTGCTACTACCCTGATGAAATGCCACCATCTGTAGCTTCCTACCACTGCAGCTCATGCCCTGTGCCCGACTTTGCAAGTGCCTGGCTGGCCCCACCACTTCAAGTTCAAGTGTTTTGCTCCGCGCCTGGTATTCTGCAGCATAATCCACCTTTGTTCCCAATCCACTCCTCTGCTCCCTGGCTTCTGACTTCATGTCCCCACTGGCAGCTACACGTGGCACTGTCACAGAGTTGACAAGTCTTGCATCACTGCTGCTCTGCAGAAGTTGGCTTAGTCCACACATTTACTCTGCACTCAATGCAAAACTGTTACCACCCTTTCATTGTCAGCTTGTTTTATGGAGGTAGGAAGGCTTTCTAGGACAGTGTGGCAAAGGCGGCACCACATCAAGCAGATCTTAATCAGATTCATCCTTGGTCACCAACTCAAAAGCTCACACAGCCAACATGGTGGTACTCACAAGTATGCCAGCAGAGATGCAACACAAGGAGATGCAGAAAGCAAGAAATACATTCACGGGCTTTGGAGGTAGTTGCGGGAAGACAAAAGCACTGATTAGAGTGACCTGTGTGGAGGCAAACACAGATGAAGACTCTCAGTGAGGATGCTGGTGTACCACAGCGCTCACATCCTCACCTCCCTCCCTGCCCTTTAACTCCCACCCATGAAGAGCTGGAAGGAGATGCAAAATTCTGGAGGAAAACCAGTTTGCACAACTGCAGACTTCAGAGGGGTGGAAAACAACACTGAAAGCTTTGGTTTGCTACTCTGGCTTGTTGCTGGATACATCCTCCAAGCACCCAGCAAGCCAGCAGGTACGGGGGTGTACTCTGCCCATGCAGGAGCATCCCTTAGCCAAGCTTTCCACTGGCACCCTGGCTCTCAAACAGTGCTGCCACCATGGACCACAGAGCTGGTGCTCTCCAGTCACAGTGCCCCAGGGTTTGTCTTTAAAGCTTGGGGAAGGCAGAGCTCAGGACAGTGACAAGTTGGAAAAACTTCAATAAGCCATAAATAGAGGGCAATAAATTACAAGTAGAAGGAAGTAAAGAGAAGTAAACACGTTCTGCTGGGTCATAAGCACTTAGTCACCTTGCCCAGCCTCACATCCAGCTGGAGAAGGACAATCTGCCCATGGACTTGGGGCTTTTTATTGTAGAGACAGATCTTAAAACATGGTTTGAAGTAAAATACTGTCCTTCTGTTGTCAAAGAGTTTCAAAACACAAATGTGCCTCAAAGGGACAGCCTGGGCCCCAGACTACAACCTGTGGGTCAGTGAAGTGTCACCACCCGTTTTGTGGAGGAACTCTGGGTTTTAGCCCATCCCCTAAGGGAGGCACAAAACACAGGATGGGATGGGGGATACTCACAACAAGCAGCAAGGACGTTAAGCCGCCAACAACTAGATTGATGATTCTGTCCTGAAGAGAAGAGAGGATGGTTACACTTGTCTTGCCAAAAACCCCCACATAGAACAGACTGGTAGCCAATCACACTGAGAGCACAGCATCAGCCAGGACCCATGTGAAACCCAGCACACCCAGAAGCACCATTGAGGTTCCCTGCTCAGCTCTGCCACGCAGGAGGGTTTCCCTCCCTCTGACTCCATGGAGCTCAGGGAGATTGTTGGGACCAAGTCCTTGTGCAGCAGGTTTGCTCATTGGCAACTGGATTCTTTGCTGCATCAAATAATTACAGTTATGCAAATCCTTCTTAAAAAGTGGGAAGGGACAGGTGGAGGTTGTCAAAAAAGCTTATTTTAGCCTCAGAACTAATAGCTTGATATTGTCTAAGGTGGGAATTCTTGGGCTGTGGCAAGGAGGTGGAGCATTCCCTGCACCCCAAACATCCCCTCCTAACACCACCAGACCTGAACACACCTTAGGAGGCCCTGCTAGGATGGACACATATTGCCCCCTATTTCCTTATGTGGCTCCCCACGAGCATAAAACACTTGGTTGGGAAGAGACAACCTTTTGGGAAAAGATATCCCTCGGTGTCAGCATCACGATCCCACCCCAGATGGCACCAGGACTGGCAGTGACACTGGGCTGTGTGAGTGCTCAGGGCAGGACTCCATAGCGATGCATTCACTGGAGTAAGAAATGACTTGGTGCAAGAGGAGAACATTCCCACCCCTGCTGGGATACCTCCTCCTCCCTTTCTTCTTGTTGCTGCTCTGAGGATAAACATCTATGGCCAAAGTCAGACTGGGTTACATGCAGTACACCCCAAATAAAACACTAGAACAGTAGCTACAGCAGGAAAGATGTGCAGAGGATAAACCCTCAGAACTTCAATTAATTATACTGCGATTGTATCTTTAGTCATATCATTAGTTGGGTATGGTTAAAGGAAAGGGAGAAAAGAATTCAAGCAGTGACAGCATCTTGCCCACGACATCCCAGCCAGCAGGCAGAGCAATCCAGGTTTTCCTCCTCCTGGTCCTGCATCCATATTCCCTCCTAGCACTGCATTTTGGAAGAATTGTAGAAACCTCAGGTCATGAAGAAGCACCACATGGCAGGAGGATAGCAAAGAGGATGAGGCAGAGAGCAGAGATGCTCTTGCAGACCTGACATAAGGCTCAGTGGAGCTCAGGTACCTGAGCCTGCAGTTCAGTGACAGGCAGATGCTGTGTCCTGGCTGTGTCCATCCCCAAAGTAAAGGACCACAGCCAGCAGCAGACCCTTTCAAACCTCTTCTGTTAGACTCCAGCATAAAACCAGCCCATTTGTGCTCCTACAGACCCAAGCCATTGGGACACAGTGGTGTCTGCAGCAGTGACTCCACCACCACCATCCCCGGCGCAAGGTCCTCACCAGCCAGGCACAAACACCTTTTCCTCACCAGTATCTCCAAACACGGCATTGGCAGTAGCACAACAGCCCCGAGGAGCCATGTGCAGGGTACCCACCACCCCAAAAAATGAGTTTAGAGAAATAAACCCAGGCGAATGCAAGCACACTACCTCCATGGGAGCGTGTCATGACAGCTCAGCTGGGCTCCTCCACCTGAATGGAAATACATTCACTTTCATAACATCATAAAATCAACTGGGCTGGAAAAGACCTTTGAGATCCTCAAACACCCCAGGGCTGCCAAAGCCACCACTAAACGTGTCACTAAATCTAGACGTGGAAGGGTCCTTAGCCCCAAAACCAACTCCGGTATCAGTAGAGGACAGTGGGTTTGCTCTGCAGACCCGGCTGAGCCCAACAAGGAGGCTTTATGGAGAGGGACCAGAGTTTGCATTCTACCTCAGCACCTCAGGGACACAAGGGGTGGCAGGAGGTAAGCAGCTGGGTCCCTTCTCCCTTTGTACCATGGGGTTTGAACAGCAGAGGAAGGGGCAGGAAAGCAAGGAGCCAGCTGCAGAGCAGCAGGGGGTCACCATCCCATACAGCTAAGCCAGTGAGCACAGTCATCACAACGAGCTCTCCATAGAGGGATGGACACATGGTCACATACCTATGGACAGGATACACCACCAAACACTCAGCCATGATTAAGTTTCTCCAGACTCGGATGGTAGCAATTTTAATATGAGGCAAATTCACCCTGTTTACATGAAAGAGACTGGTCTGAGAAAATGAGGGGTTTGGACCCAGAGGTGACCACAGAGCACTTCTCTCTGCCTATTTTATGTTGTGTCTAATGAGAGCATCCCCCCAGCACAGCAACCCCTTAGTGATGGATGCCCTCAGTGGCAACCAGTCCCTGCAGGTCAGAGCATCCCCTTCCCCATGCTTACACCTGCTGTCACTACAACTTTCCACCAGCAGAATAAGGTATGTCAGGCTCCTAGGATTAGAGCCACTGATCCTGAAATCCCAGGCTTGGCAGAGCAGCCAGTGGCTGTATTCCTCAGTGCCCACTGACACTTCAGCCCCAGGCAGCTTAGCACAGCAAAAAGGTTAAAAATACACAAGCAGAGGCCAAGGCGGCTAAAGGGATTGGGGATGACGGAGCCTTTCACCTCCACGCTGTGCCCAACAGCCCGGCCAGGCGCTTGTGGGTAGCAGGAACAAGCTGCGAGGAGCTGGGTGTCCTCCCATCCAGGGAGGGTTTGCTCTCCATCACCTGTATTATGGTAGCTGCTATAGTAAAAAGACCAAAGCAGCGTGCACAGCAGAAGTGAGGAGGCAGGTCACACATGGACGCTGATTCCTGATCCAGCCCTGCAGCTGACGGGGGTCCCAGTTCAGCCGGGACAAAGCTGTTCCCCACAAGCGATGAATTCCAGCATTGCACAAGCCGCACTTCGACACAGGAGGGTTTCTGCCTCTCGTCCTGCTCCAGGGAGGGTGTTGCAGCGGCTGGAGGCACCAGGCTCGTCCCGGGGCAGAGATTCCCTCCAGCTGCCTCTGGGAAAGGGAGGCAGGCCAGGGAGCACTCTCACAAAGCAGGAGGCCACAAGCCAGGATCCTTTGGGATCTGGGTCATAGTTGCAACAGGAAAACTGAGGGTGTACCCACACCACTATGCCCACTGTACAGGCTTCGAAAGAGCAACAGCTTTGCTCTTCACACCATTCCAGCTCGGCACCTTGCATCCTCCAGGCTAGTGTCCTGTGGGCGCTGTTCCCATGGGGAACAAGCCCCTGGCAGAAGCCTGGTGAAGGGCACAGGCTGGTTCTGAAGGGCAGGTACCTGGTGGCATCTCTGCGGGCATGATGGAAAAGCCACTTTTATGCCTTACATCAGCAAGTGCAGATGGGCATCAGCAGCAATCCCAGCCCACTGCAGCCATAGGGAACACCGTGATCCCATGCCAAACGACATGGAAGAGGAGACAGCATATGCTCCCTGTGCAAAGAGCTGTGCTTGGGGCCACGCTGCTGTGCCCTCCAAGGCTCCTTTTTCCCATCTCGAGCTGCTCAGCCTCTTCTCGTTGCTTTCTGCATCCAGCCCACAGCAATTAACACCCACCCACCTACATTTACACACTCCCATCACAGGAGCCCAAGCAGCTCCCGCTTCCAACTCCTTTCCTAAGAAGTCCTGCAACGCTCCATCTCTGCCTCCTTACACTGCTTGTGCCTTTGCTTTGCATCGCCTCGTACCCGCTTGCTGCCAGCGCTGCATCCCTTGTAACCACAGCTGAACCCACAGCGCTTGGCATCCATCAGCACTGTGTTGCTACTCTCCTGCACCCCACCGGGTTCCTTCAGTACCAGCTTGTTCCCAACGCCGCAGCAGCTGGCACGGGAGGGCGAAGCAGTCGGACCATGGCAGGGGAAGGAAGCCAGTGCTACTGCACAGCTCCCACTACAGCCCCAAAGCCACCAGCCTGGACACCAGGAGGACACCGCGTGGGAAGAACAGGGCATCCCCATCTACATCCATGTCCAAATGCTGGCCAGGCTGCAAGACCCCTGCTTTGGGTGCCTGAGGACACACACTGCCCCTGCCCATCCCCGCGGCCTCATGGCCAGCCCAAGCAGAGGGTCCCAGTGTGCCAGCACCAGCCATCGCCTGCAGGGACCCATAAGCAGAGCCGGGCATGGGCAGACACACTTCCCCCAGCAGATCTGCTGCTGTTTCACAGCAAAGTTCAGCGTTGCCATTCCCAAGACGGAACATTTCCAGCTCTGGACCTCACCAGCATCCATCTCTAACCAAGGGAGTCTGGGATGAAAGCACCCCAGACAACACAGCGAGCCCATGTCCATTGGGCACGGGAACGGCCACCACTGGGGCCCATGCGATGGGTTCCAAAACCAGCCACAGGAGGGGATGACATGCAGGACATTGGATCCCCATTCCAGCCCAGGGTCTGGAATTTGCATCCCATGTTTATTGCTTACTTTGTGAGCTGACAGAGACAGGGATGAGGGATCAAAGGCCTGACCAAAGGCTGTACAGTCTGGGGTCCGCTGCTGGAACTGCCTGGTTCCAATGGCACATCCCAGTCCCTGAAGTCCCCACCGCTGGAAACTTCCCCAAATCCCTGACCAAGGACCAGCCAGCACAACCCCAGCATAGGGCACTGCTCCAGCAAAGGTCCTCTTACCACCAGCATTCCCCATCCGGATCATCCCCATTCCACTGATCCTCTCAGATGTCCTGCCTGTCCTACTCCCATCCCACATCATTCCTGTTTCAGCCCTAAATTCAGCTGGAAGCACTGTGCTTGCATTTTTCCTGCACATCAGCATTGTCGCAGCAGTTCCAAGTACTTGGAAAGTCCAAACAGCCCTCATCCCATCACCATCAAATCAACGGCCCCAGACCCAGGCACACACACCCGAGGGTACTGCCGCCCCCCGCCCTGTTATGGGGGGCACAGGCTGGGGTGACCGCAGCCCCTCCCGGAGGTCCCCGTCACCCGCCGCTCTCTGCACCCTGAAACCCCACTCCCTACCAGGGCTGCGGGGGGGGAGGTTTGGAAAGGGCCTTCCACCGGGGTCCATGTGCTGGGGGTCCCGGGGCTGCGCTGTGGTCCCGCCGTGCCCGCGCTCCCCGCTCACCCTGGCCGAGGTCTCCCCGAACAGCGGGCGGTTGTCGGGCCCGCCCGTGCCGTACCCGCGGCCGCTGAACC
>JAOEHY010029008.1:0-25277 GCA_025447955.1 Psilopsiagon aurifrons
CTTTACTGTAAGGGTGGTGAGGCACTGGAATGGGTTGTCCAGGGAAGTTGTGAATGCTCCATCGCTGGCAGTGTTCAGGGCCATGTTGGACATAGCTTTGGGTGGCATGGTTTAGTGTGAGGTGTCCCTGCCAGTAGCAGGGGGGTTGGAACTGAATGATCTTAAGGTCCTTTCCAACCCTAACTATTCTATGAGTCTGTGTTTAAAAAAATTCCTTTAGTAACTAATGAGGCACCTTCCTTCAAACTGAAACACTCATTTATCATTGTTTTTTCTTTTCAGCCTTTCAGTTTTAATTCACAAGGCCTTGTTTTAGTCAAATAAATTTCAGTTAATTTTTAATTAAGACACTGAGGTACAACACCATCTTCTTCATTAAAGTCTAATGGTATTAATTCCACTGTGACCCCTT
This sequence comes from Psilopsiagon aurifrons, assembly GCA_025447955.1. Taxonomy (NCBI): domain Eukaryota; kingdom Metazoa; phylum Chordata; class Aves; order Psittaciformes; family Psittacidae; genus Psilopsiagon; species Psilopsiagon aurifrons. Next base: position 413 of record JAOEHY010029008.1, read on the forward strand.
AATCCACTCATTTTGCAGTTTTGTGCAGATGAAGCAACCTTGTCAGACAAGACTTAATCTAATGTTTTTCTGCTTGTGATTCTGTTTCCATCGAGGTCCGGGATTTTCAGCTGTGTGTAGTGTTGGCCTACATCACTTACCAGTGCCATCAGTGGGAGACTTATTGATCTCTTCCGTGAGAGCAGCTTTAGGGCCTGTGTGATGCGGTTCTCAAATCTCCACCTTAGGTGCCCAATTTACTGTTTATGGAGTGCCAGCCCACCATGCGATTGTCTGTGGTTGGCTTTCACTGATGCTTGTTCTAGGCCACAAAAAGATCTGGTCAAGAATGAAATAGAAAATTTGGAGGGAGGGTAACTTTCAAAAAAACCCCTCAGTATTTTGCTTGTAGGTGAGGTGGTGTTTTTGTTATTTTGGGCCATTGGGTTTTTCTAGTTTGTTCACGTAAAATTGTCCTGGTTATTTTACTCCCTCCTCTGAAGTAACCGGAGGGAAGGTTGCCTTTAAATGTGATGTTCTTATTCTATCTCTAAGGCTATGGAATGAAGAAGCAGTGTTTGCTTGAGAACATACCCATTTTAGCTTTTTAACGATGCGGTTTTGCAGTTCTCTCTCATCAGCTCTCTCTGTAGTGGGAGGCTGTCCTTGGCAGTGGAGAAAGCAATTCAATGAAGCCTTATTTGCAGATAACTCTAATTTTGGTTATCTTCAGGTAAAGAAACCTCAAATTGCTGGTTTTCCTGTTGTGCTTACAGAGCACCAACTAATCACTTTATTTCCTTCTCAGCAGCAATAAGTGATGTCATTTTAGCATTAAAGATTAGGACACTGTCCAAGGCAATTGCTGAGTGACCCATAGTTAAGATTCTATCATCAGGTTTCAGATTAATTAAAAGTGCCCTCAAATAGGTATTTCTGAGGTTCTTCCAATTGGACTCCTCAGTGTTACTAATTCTGAACCACTCTTAAACGAGCACAGACTTGGCTGAAAAGTCCAACAAAAATTCCTCAATCTGTGGATTAAAACCCCACACTCCACCCAAATGCGTGCCATAAATAAGTGACATACTCCTACTGTGACAAAATTAGTTGATGAGAAAAAAGGCTGATGATAGAACTTGTAAATGTCATCTTTGTTAGCATGGTGCATGTAGGAGACTTCTCTAAAAAGAAGGATTCAGTACTATGTGAATAGACGAGTACAGTATGTTAAGACTTGCGAATAATATAGTAAATCTCAGAGGCTTGTGTTATGTAGTATGTTGTTGGGAATGTTGCTTCTCACTGTTTAAATTTGTAAGACATACTGTTCTACCAGCTACAATACAGCACTGATGATATTGCTGCTTTGGGGAAAAGGAAATGAAATAAGGGCACTGGTTTCATTTGAGCCTCTGAGAAAGACACAATTGTGTTGTGTTCGAACTTGATACAGTTGTTGGAGAGTCTGGGGGTTCCAAGTGCACAACCATGCAAGTACAAATTAGGACAGGTCAGACAGAAGCCTTATTTGCTGTGGTCTCTCACAGTGAGAGAACATTGGGCATCTCCTCTGCATCCCCATGCTCTGCCAAGTGATTGCAGAGACCAAACCTATAGACTTACACAAAAATAGAGGTGAATAAAACAACTGTTTCAGTGTTACCAAAGCCAGGTACCCATACTGAGAGGGATGGACTCCTCAAGTGTCTTGATAACCATCACAGTTCTCAGAAGGTATCACACACTAAATGACATGACAATGTGGGGAGATGGCTCTTGGTGGAGCCTGTAGGAGTGGAACACCAAAGTGTTACCCTAGCTCAGAAGTGGGGAGTTGGAAACCACCACAGACTGTTTGCTTTTAGTCAAAAGGAATGTTCTTTTGGGTAGGATAAACTTCTTAGCCTGATCCCTCAAATATTAAATACTAATAATTTTATCGTTACAGAGTGAGGGAAAGCAGAGAGGATTTAAAAATACGAGGTTTTTCTCAAGCCTGTGGCTATAGTCACTAAAGCAGAAGGAATTATCTCTACCTGGGAAATTCAGGAGATGTCTTGTTCACTATGCTGGCTTAATTTCTCTGTTCCTTTACTGAGAGGTCAGCAACTTTTAGGTTTCAATTAAGTTGTTCCCTAATGAAATAAATAATGATACATAATTCTTCAAGGAAGTGGCTTTATTATGGTTCTTGGTGATTTCTTTGGACAACATGACAAACACTTAAGGATTCTGACTAAAAAAGATTCATACCAAAACCTGCATGTTAGAATGGGGATAGCAGGAAAGTGAAAGCTGGCTACAATGTGTGTTAGAAAACTCTTCTCTGAATATCGTAGTGAGTTGTAACCCCTGCTGGAAACTCATGGGGAAATTGCTGCACCAGTAAAATCTGCCAGCGTGTTTTGGCAGCATAACCCTGCTGCAAATCACTTGAACTTGGCATCAGCTACCTAGTGAAGTCTCGCCCTGGAACTTTGCTTTGGTGGCGGCATGCTTACCAAGTCTCCCAATTAGAAGCTCACAAATGGCAGTTGATATGCTTAACTACTTTTTGAGGAGTCAGCTTCAGATTTTCCTGAAAAGAAAGTAAACCCACTTAGTCCTTTGAGGAGAAGAGATGCCAGTGCTGTTGTGTGCTCTCCACCTTGTCTGTTTTTTTCTTTTAAGTTCAATGAGCAGAGGTGCCAGGGCTTACAGTAAGAATGATAGGTAGCATACTTCCTGCAATGAAAGACTGAAGATATTTGGGAGCTGTTTCTGTGTTTGGAAGATCAGCATGGGGGCTGAATGGATAGCAGAGCTTCTAACCTACACTAAATAATGAGGAGGTACAGCCAAAACAGTTGTACACAACCTGTGGCTAAGGTAATGATGGGAGCAGCATACGCTGGGGAAACAAACTGTGTTATTCCCAAGAAGGACAGCATGGGAAAATAAATCAAAAACATACATTCAACAGGCAAAAAACAGTGGCAGCATGCAAACTGATCAACAAACACCCAGGAAGTTATCCAGTGTGGAGAATGTGGCTGAAAAACAGTTTAAGGATTCCTTTATGGTTTGGGGGAAAAAAAATGTAAAAACCCCATCCCAAATGACATTACTTGGGTGATATACAAGCCGTCATATGGCTGTCACTGAAAACCTGTTTAAATGAGGGTGTTTGGTTTCCCCTCTCCCCCCTCCCCATGTAAGATTCATGTCCATTTTCCCTGCTGAGGACTGGGACAATGCTTTGTATATGAAGCACACGCAGGTAGGTTTGCCCTTCAGAAAGGAGTTCAAAGGACAGTTATTCATAGGATGAAACTGGGAAAGACTCAACATGTGAAGGCTTTGTCAAGGCATCTTTAGATGAATTGTTATGAAGCTGGTGAATTTGGGGGATGTAATCATTAACAATCAGATGTTTTGCCCTTGTAAACAAGCGGTCAGAGAAACTGACAATAATGCATGATAACCCTCCTGGTTGCAGACAAGCACACAGTCAAGAGAAGCTCCACAAATCTATGGTAAGTGATATTGGCAGTTGGTGACCCCCACAGTGAAGATTCTGCGTCCTCCCAGGATGTCAAGCGAAAATCAGAAATTAACATATTGTAAACAGTAAGTCATAGGCATGAATTATTGTTCTGGTAGAAATGGGGAGAGTGACCTTCAGTTAAGGATTAGTGTAGGAAGCAGGAAAGAAAACTCCTGGTTGAATGGATCAAGTGAAGCTTTTTCCATGTTCTCCCACTACCAGTTGTGAATGACATGACTGATACTAAGCACAAGCTGTTTCTATAATGAAAAGGATCACTATGAAACAACTTTTATGAAAGTAAAATATCTGAAGGGCATGTTGCTAAGCCAAATCAGTTTTTAACTCTTGAGCTTAAAATGCCTGGGATGCATTTTAGAGCTCTTTGAAATGTGGATCCATGGACAGAGGCTGCTGGAGAAGTAGGTGAATGGTTCTGCTAGGTCATAAACTTCCTGTGGCTTTGCACTGATCAGTAAAGATTTTACAAGCCGCATTGCCCTACCTGTAGAGCTTGTATAGTATGTTTCTGCCTTTTCTATGTAAAAATGTAAGAGCTTGGCATGCTGTTGTAAGAAAGTTGAAGACTCCTGCAGAAGTGAACATCACCACAGCATTGAGAACACTAAAATTCATGGATGGGGTTGATAGAAGTGTATGGACTGTGTTTGAACTCGCTTTAATTCCATGGCAGAGAGTAAGCGCCACTCCTCCCAAAGTCACTCCTGCCCTGGATATTTTATGCTGAGTCATCTGTTTGCCAGAAGGTGCCTAAATAAAGAGTGGGTCCCCCAGTAATTTGGGCTCAAAGGTAGCATAGCTGTTACTGCCAATGTTAATGGTAACACTAAAAATAAATAAGCATTACATGGGAGTGATGGCAGGAGGACTTGAATGTAAGAAGGTGTCTGAAGCTGTCTTCTTAGCTTTTCTGTTTGTGTTTTGTTTTTTTTTCTCTTCTATCCTTACTGGTTTTGAGTAGTTAAGAGATCTGTTTCCTCACTTAGTTCACTTTTCCATCAGAAACTCTAGAGGAACAGAGCAATCAAAAAAGCCAAGAACTTCACAGTTTCACCAGAGCTACCATGAGACATTTCCTTTTGTTAGACCATGGAAGCAAGATTGATAATGATAGTTTTTGCTAGTTGGTTCCTTTCATATTTATTTTGCACTGTAAGATCTTGAGAGTGTTTCAACTGCTATCCTTGTATTTTGTTTACGTGTGCTGTTCTTTTTTTTTTATATCAAGTTCTTAGGTGTCGAATAACAGAAAAGAATTATTTTCCATATTTAAATATTGTTTTAATGAAGGAAAAGAAAAATAAATCCACACTGCTGCTTTGAGCAATACTGTAGATATGTGAATGCCAGGATAAATTTCTTCTAGTAATTGTTCTTTTTTGAGGTTGATAGGAGAAAAAAAATGATATTCTTCATCTTCATACAGGTACTTCTGGGAAATGGCTGTATAGTGTCCATAATATTCTCACTTTGCAGGCAAGAACAGGACACCTGGCTTTACTTCTGCTCCCAGAAAAAGTTACTACAAAGACCCAGGACCTTCTTTATATATATTTGTTTTCCCCTGGCAGTGACTCATTCTTGGGTTTTCTTACACTTCTTCCGTAGCTATTTTCTAATAACTTGTGGACTCTGCTTACATGGTGTAGTGGGTTGACCTTGGCTAGGCACCAGCTGCCTACAGTCTGCTCTATCACTGCACTTCTCGGCAGGATGCAGGGAGAAAATAAGATGGAAAAAAATCTCATGGGTCAAGATAAAGGCAGTTTAATAAATCAAAAGCAAAGGTCCCATGCAGAAGCCAAGAAAAAGGAAAGATTTTATTCTCTATTTCCCATCAGTAGGCAGTGTCCAGATTTCCCGGGAAGCAAGGCTTCAGAACACATAGTGGTTGATCCAGAAGACAAATGTTGTAAATAATATTGCGAATTTTATTGCTGGGCAGATGTCATATGATGTGAAATATTTCTTAGGTCGGTTTGGGTCAACTGTCCTGGCTGTGCTCTCTCCTAAGATCGTGGCCTTTCCCAGCCTGCTGTGGAGGGGGCAATGCTGGACAGACAGTTCAGCAGTAGCCAAACCACTGGTGTGTTACCAACACCTTTCTAGCTATCACTACAAAGCACAACACTGTGAGGGCTGCTGTGGGGAAAATAAGCTCTGTTTCAGCTAGACCCAGGACACATGGTTACTCTTAAAACCTGCTTCCTCAGCTCCTCCTCCCTGTGTGTACCCACCTCTCCTCTCCCTCCTAGAACAAAGAATGAGGTTTCACCATGGCTCTTTGCAGGGTAATCGAAGTCTTGGGGATGTGGAGAAAGATGTTGCCAGTGGCTCTGTATACAGGTGCTGTGATCTTTTTCAATATCACTACTTCCAATAAAATGACTTTCACGTGCGCTTTTTGTGGCCATGCAAGTAAGGAGTTTTGGTACTGCTGGCGAAGTCCACATGATGCAGATAAGATGTGATAAGGCTGATAGACTTATGCTCTTGGATGCTTAAAAGTTATAATAAAAAGCAAAATATGAGGCTAAGAGGCAAGTGATGGCTCTAGTCCTGAAAAACTTGAAACCACAAAGCTAAACCCAAAACTGAGTGGGCTTTTGGAAATGCCAGTGGCTTTGGAGCTGGACCTTTTGCTTAAGGCCAAGCATGCTAGCCTTGTATGATTCTGATCAGGTAAAATATAAGCTTGAAGAATTGCCAGTGTAATAGATGATTTTCTTCTTAGGAATCTTATTGCATTCTGGGAGCTCACTAATTAGTTCAAAGGTGCCTTCTGATCATGTGTGGGTGACCACTATCAATAGCAGTTGTTGAATACTGCTCAGATGGTCATTTGATCTGATTTATAGTTGCTTAAAAAGATGGATTCCTGCATGTGTCAGTCATATGTCTGCTCTCCCTCTAAGAGCTGTCCTGGCAGTAGCAGACAGCAATTAACCAAGCAGATAATCTTGTGGGCTTTCCTCTTTCTTCTCATTCTTAATACTCTTATTCTTTCATAGTCTAGTGTAATATAATTAGGAACTTCTGAGTTTGGTGCTGTAAGTTTTAGTCGACATATCAAATAAATGTTTTAATTTTAATACTGCTGTTCTATCAATTTCTTTGTTTCCCACAGTGAAAAACATGGCTTAGTCCACATGGCACCCAGGAAATCTCCATGCACAAAACTGGGTAATAAAAATTACAACCAAAAATAGTTGATACATGAAAAATAGACTGAGGCATGCAGTTTGTGCAGCAGGAAAGCACAAAATTCATTAAGCAGTTAATGAGCTCAGTGGTTTTAAATGTAGGGAATGGCTTTGTTTTATTGATGCCAGAGTCTTGGCAGGAAAGGAGAAAGTGAGATAACTTTATTAGAAACATTCAAATGTTCTGAAATCCCAGGTTTCCAGGAAAAAACTTGGGAGGAAGCGGGAGACAGGACCTGTACTAATTGTAAGGAAACTACAAACTTTATTAGTTAATATTCGAAAATATAGAAAGCAAAAGACATCCAACTCTGAAAATTGCCTTCCGCAAATAACACTACAAGAAGCACAAGGACTTGATTTCTATAAAGGGCCATGTGTGTGCTTGGATTCATTCTTCTTGGGTTCATGTGTGTGTGGGTGCATGAACTGAAGCAGGCAAAGTACTCAAGCGTACAAAGTATGCAGGTATGCAAAATTCCCGAATGGGATTAGGACACTGGGGTGCTGTTGTTAAAATACCTTGGGCTGGTGGGTATCATTAGTTGAAACTTCCTTGTGCTCGGTCTGAGTGAGGGTCCGTGGGTATGATGGTCACATGGTGTTCCTTCAAGCCTGCTTACACCAACTACCTAGGCTTGTGCGTATTTCTTCCTTAACATATGAGGCATCAAAACAGCTTTTAACCTGAGGGCAAGTACTCTGATTTCTGGCTGTGATAAATATTCTTGGTGATTCAAGCCGTACATGAGCCAGGTATTAGTCATGGAGTAGTCTGCAAAGATGCAGGCTATAACTTAGCATGCACAGAATGGAGTAATTTTATGTATTACAGCCCCCAGTTTCCACTTAAAACAGACAAGAGTGACACAATTAAAGATCTTGGATCTTCTTAAAGACTAAGGCTGGGGCTGAGGTATTAGTTGGCACTTGTGCCAGGGATACGATGGGGAATTTCCCAGGTTCTGGCTACACTTAAAGTGACCCAAATCACTCAGGTCCCATCTCAGGCTTGCTGAGTCAGATGAAAAGCCCCTGTGAGCATCACTGCCTTGGGCTGCCCTTCACCTGCCAGCCAAGTGTGGGCTGGTACCTCTCCAGTGCCTGTCGTGCTTGCTGGGAGCTGCGCCCTGGTGTCAGCAGGCAGTGGCGGTGACGTACTTTCTGTTTCAGAATAGCAAAAACCTTCCTCACTTTATGTAAAAATAAAAACTGCGTGAAGCAGCTGAGTAGCATGTAATCCTCATAGTGTGAAGGTGGCAGGAGAGGCAGAGCTTTCGCTCCTTTCTCCTAGACACTAACGTGAGCTGTGCTTGGGTGAGGAGCGAATGAGACTTGTGATCAATGTGTGATTCAGTGTTTGAGCATTGCCTGGCTTCCAGAGGTAGAGAGTTCAATTGATTTCTCTGTCCAGAGCTGGGCCAATATAAAAATGGGCCTTGCTGCAGGATTTTTCCAATATTCTGTTGTCATGGTTAAAACCAGGTTTTTGAGAGATTCAGACGTCACCCTGGATCTTAAGTCTGGTTATCACTTTGGTACCCCTGTGAAAGCTGAGCTACTTTGAAAAGTAGTCCCTGAAGTGTACTTGTTATCATAATATATTTTACCAGTCCAAATCTGTCTAAATAGTTTCAAATTGCTTTTTTTGATCTTCTGGCTTGCACTGTGTTTTTCAGACATCAGGTGTTTGGATTCTTTTTATGTGTACTGAGTAAAATACAATTGTGTAATTTTGATTATGGGAGCTGATAGCATAAGAAAAACACCCAATATCCTGAGGAGGGTGACTAATGTTGGCAATACTGGCAATGCTGATAGACCTGAGAGGGTAAAGGAAAGCAGATGGCGTTGCATGATTTTTTTGAATGCTTTGCTTATTTTGGTATCTCTGATGTGGCCCTTTGAAGAACATTACCTGAATTTTAATCTTTCTCTTCTCGCACAAAAAAAAAAAAACGGAAAAATCATTATTTTTTCAAAACAGAGGTTGTGTTATGGTCACATCTGCTAATGTCAAAATATGGTACCTGAAGTATCTCTGTATGCATACAAAGGTTTGTTTGCACTCATAAGGCACTGCTTTGTATCAAATGTGAGAACTTAATTTTCAGCTTTTCCCTCCAAAGCTTCCTGTAGAAAACTGAAATTGTAAGTAAACACAGCATGCCCTTGACTTCATGCCCATGGCAATCCTCTGGGGTTAGTTATCTTTGTAGCAGTGCAAAGCTCATTACTCCGTGCTTCAAGTGAACCTCAAGAGGCTGTCTGGGAAGCAGAGAGGTTATCCAGTGGAGGGACTGAGCTGGTTCCTTCATTGCAATTTGTAAAGAGCAACCATCAGAGAGTGGATTTTGCTTGTGAACTTTACAAACTTCAAAATGGGCTCTTTCTCAAAAGTCTTGTGGCACTGGAAGAAAGCAACTAAATACACAGTTTAATAATTGATGGGAAAGGAAAGAAATATTACCTGAGAAATGCTGGCACATCTATAATAACCCTGACCTGGCAAACACAGAGTTAAATCTATCACTGAACTTATGGAAAGCTTGAACAGTTTCTCTGTGTACCACAAGAAGTTACAGTTAGATATCTGAGGAAAGATTGTATTTAGAAGTCAGACAGATACTGGTATAGCTCTCTGAGAAACATCATAGAATAGTTACGGTTGGAAAGGACCTTAAGATCATTAAGTTCCAACCCCCCTGCCATGAGCAGGGACACCTCCCACTAAACCATATCACCCAAGGCTATGTCTAGCCTGACCTTAAACACTGCCAGCGAAGGAGCATTTGCAACTGCCCTGGGCAACCCATTCCAGTGCCTCACCACCCTTACAGCAAAGAACTTCTTCCTCATATCCTATCTAAACCTCCTCTGTTGAAGTTTAAGCCCATTACGCCTTCTCCTTTCACTTCAGTCCCTAATGAAGAATCCCTCCCCAGCATCCCTGTAGGCCCCTTTCAGATACTGGAAGGCATCCCAAATGTCATTACAGCTTTATAATAAAAAAAAAAAAAATATAAGAAAGTAGTTTTAGTAAAAGGAAGCTTTTCAGAGTATACTTATACTGGTGGGAGAACTGAATTATGAAACTTGGTGCTGGTACAGGTGCGTCAATAGTGGCAGACTGATTTCATGATCCCAATATTTACAACTAATCCAGCAAAAATTTCCACTGGAAGCTCCATCTTGTATTTCTGCAGAGTGAGTTAACTCAACATTTTGGCAAGCTTTGCAGCTAGAGTTCATTACTTTATTAAACTCCCATTTGGAAGGCAATTGCTTAAATATGGGCCATTAAGCAGCATCAGATTGCCATGACTATAGCAAAGAAATGTATTATGGGAGGGGATAAAATGTATTATTTGAACTGGAAAGCTCCTTTAGTATTTCGATAAGTACTCTTAACCATGCTGGGACACTTAAACACCTACTGGACAGTTCACTGATGTTTCAAGTATGAAGATCAGTTAAAACGGCATCAAAGTGGTGGAGCAGCAGCACTGATGTTCCCCAAGCTAGAGTGTTGAGTGATATTGCAGGTCTGGTCAGTACTGCATTTTGGTAGTCTTTAACTAGCAGGCCAGCATGCTGGAAGAGTTGCACTGACAGCCCCCCATCTCCCCAGCAGTGACCATGGGACTTGGAGCAGAGTACGTCGTCCTTTAGGATGTGAAGGAGAGATCGCTTCTATGTAATGGCAGGGGAATGTTCATTGCAGCAAGTCTGGCCTGAGAAGACTGCTCTTACCCAAGGTGAAAATCACAGTGAGATGGGGACAGTGAGGTCCTTGCTGAGAGGCCATCTGTTGGGGCAGCTGTGACTTTGAGGGGTGGGCAGCAGCACATGGCTGCTGGGTTTGCAGTTTGTGATCCTAAAGTGTTGAAAACCAAAAGCAGAAGGGGAAACAAAATGTGTTTCGAGCCCAAAAGCGAAGCTGCCTGAGATATGAGCTCAGCTGGGCTGGGAGTTTTGTCAGCTCTGGGCTGCCCCTTGCTGTGTTTAGCTCAGGTCTCATGCGGTTGTCTGACAGCAAGATGTATTGCTCACGTGTATCATGTATGAAGGTAGATGATTGTTTTCTGTGCTCAGCCACATCTGTGCCATAAAGGTATTTATTTAGGTAGGGAAAAGGAGGAATGAATGCTTCCTTTAGACTAGCTGTAGACAGTTGAAGAACAAAGAATGGTGTTTCCAAGACATAAGTGCTAGGGAATTGCCTGCTTAGCCTGCTGTGTCCAGTCTCAGTGGTGTTACAGGTTTTTGTGGGTTCAACCTGGCAGCCACAGTCAGGGAAGAAGCTTTCCCCTTTCTTTGTGGAGAGAGCCATTTGTGAAGATCTGTGCCTTTGGCTTGGCTGAAGCAGACCGTTTGAGCTGAAGTTAACCAACTTTTTAGGAATCAATGCCCGGAAAGATACAAACAAGCTTTTTCAGTTGATGTCTGTGTTACTGTGCTGACATTTTTTAGTATATTCTTACTAATTTTGTATATTCAGAAGGTAAGTTATTCCCATTTTTCTTGCCTGTCGCCCTGCAGGGAAATATTCCTAAAATTAAACATTGCTAGCTGCTCATTGCAGAGTGACAACTGAATTACCAAATCAGTCGGTGCTGTAAAGCTTTCAGATAAAGCTGCAAACATTTTGCTTTGGTGGCAGGAAGCAAAAGGAGTGAGTATTAATGGAAGTCAGAAATAGCTGAGAAAGTCTTTGCGGTTCAAGAAAATTTTCCTGCAAGGTTTTGGAGACACATGTTTTCCTGGGCCATTGCTATCAAATCTGTGTCCCATCCAGAGAGATGTATATCTGAAACTCCTCAGATGAATACTACCACCTTAAAAGCTCTGTTTTATAATATTAGGTGGGAATTTCTCACCAGATTTTAAACAAAATAAAATAAAAGCATTTAGAATGGTCTCAATGAAAAGCAGTTATGGTGGATGTGACACAAGAATTGTTACTAGGCCACCCAAAACCTAATATTCAACTAGCTGTTTCGGCTGTGGTTGCTGAGAAGGATGAGGCTAGATTTCCACGTGATTAGTATTTTTCACAGAGTAAAGCCCAGGAAGTGATGAGCATCTGCAGCATGAGTCCTCACAGATGGATAAAATAAGCATGTTTCCTCTCCTAGGATCACTCTCATCATTAACTTGAAGTTACTTTTCCTTCAACACTGGAGAGGTTCATCAGCATTGTAATATTAAGAAAAAAACTGTGGGTTGTTTTCTGGTTTTTTGTTTTGTTTTTCATGGGCCTCTGTCTGCATATTCATTAATGTGAACTTTGTTTTTTATGGTAATAGTGTTCCTGGGGGATTGTGTAATTTTCCACTGGTATGTTCTCTGTAGAAACCAGCTAATACATTTAATTTTGCTTTGTGTATAGCCAAATCTCCATCAGCTGCTGTGGAGCAGTTTCTGTCTTTCAGAAAAACAAGTGAGATGGTTCAGAACTGAGTCCCTATCAGAATTATCTGCCTTCACACAGTGTAGTTCAACAGTTATGCCTAATCAGGACCATATCTGCTCTTTAATGTATATATATTGGGAGAATTCAAATGACACTATGACTGTATAATTGACCCATCTTCCTCTGAAATATTATCAGTGTTTTATGTTCCAATTAATTAAATCCTATAGCTGAGTGTTCGATTAGAGATGTGTAAAAGCTTCTCCAAGATTTGTAGCCTTGATGAAATTTGTTTCTGGAGTTGCAATATTGGGAGTAAATTACAGTCTTGTTAGATAAGTGATCTATTGGGGAGATAAGTGATCAGTCGTGGAGTCTGAAGTCAGTGCAACTGCTCTGATACATAACCACCAAAAATGTGGTTCTAGATACCTAGAAAATATGTTTTTTAAAGAAGTAGTATGTCAAGGACTGGTACAGCCTTGATGCATCACTTAAACATCTATCAGGTTTCTTGTGCTACTGTGCTCTAATCTCTGTATCAAATGGTATGCTTATCTGTGTAAGAAGTTAGAAGGGAGAGTTATTCTTTTAGTCTGTGATAAAGCCTTCTGGGTTGTCTGCATGATTGACAGCAGTTTTGATGTGTTATCAGAGAACAAACTGATAGGGTTTGCAGATGGGTGGACGGTGGACATAAATTTAAATCAGTTACACGTTGTTAGTTTTTCACTGGCAAAGTGCACTTTGCCCCGATTAATTTGTGTGAAACCTGTTTTGATCTAGAGTAAGAGGCCAAATTACTTTGTAGTTAGTATTAATAAAAATGTTTGAATGTTATAGGAATAATTAAGAAACAGTTAATTGAAAGGGATGTAAAGAAGGAGCTATGAATCTAATCCAGTGGTGGTAGGAATGCAAGAGGAAGTGACAATAGCCCTTCAGAACTCACTGCTCCTCCCCACAACCTGTAGCTTTTCTCAGTAGCTTTCTCATTCCTGTAAAACATATAGTGCCTTGTGCAGAATATTTTGAATGAGAGTTTTTTTCTTCCTCTGGGGAAAAAAAAAAAAAAAGATATCAGTTTGCAGTACAGTGCATTCATATTTACTCTGGGTTTTTCATTCTGTTGAACAAGCTGGTCAGTGCTTTTTCTACAGGAAAGGAGAACTGGTCTGTGGTACAGGACTAATTCTCTGTTCAAGCACATCACTGGGAATGCACCAGAGGGGATTGGCTGGCCACCCATGCAATATAACAACTACTCTTTGAAGGCAAGATTTTGGCTGGTAACAAATATCCATAAGATATTTTCTGTGATGCTACAGATTCATTGCTGGAGAGCGAAGATTGACCTACAAAATCCTCCCCAGTGTTTGTAATGCTGAAGCATGAATTATTCATAGAGCAGGGACTCTGAACAAACTGCTGCTGCCCTTGTGCTTCAGGTGATTAATGAAAAGTCTGAGCTGTGCTTTACAATGTAGATGAGTCATTAATATCAAGTATCACAGACACGCTAACAAGCATGGGAGAAGGCTTGTGTGAGAGGGTGAAGGAGACATCTCTCCTAGGCTGGTGACAGGTAAGCCTAAGCACCAGGGCTGGCTACATCTCAGTGCTCCCGGGTGTTTTAATTTCAGGGCATTGGTTAACCATACATACCCCACAGTGTGTGATTAATCTTATGATGAAAAACAATCACATGTACTTCAATGGGATTAACATGTTCAACTACTTTAGGTTACTGAGGCCTAAAGGACTAGCATCCTGTGCCGTTGAAGAGGATAGTCTTAATTCTTATTCAATGAGTTTAGTGCCTCCAGCAGCTATTTGCAAGGCACTTGGCTTTGAAAGGGGACACAGTAATTAAAATTGATTTCATAGAAGCCCCCAAGATGTACATGTGTTCCGTGCATACAGATTGTGTAGCTCATGGGGTTCACAACCCCATCTTCTGTCTATTATTAATTTGGTTTTCTCTTTTCTTTAAAGTTTAGGAGACAGACCAGTTTTTAATTTGATTTTTTTTTTTTCCCCTGGAGAAATGGGCAAGTGGTGATACATTGTATTCACATGAAGGAATTAGTATTAGATTTGAAACCAGTTAAACAATTATGGACTAGGAAAACTTTTCTTCCTGACTGATAAATACTTAACAGGCTGCTGAATGATCAAAGGTCCCTTTTAGGATTTTAAAATGACAAGATAAAAATGAATTTAAATTCTCTAACATTTGCATTTGTGACAGAAAGAATTATGAGAAGCAATGTTAAATGCTTGAAGTCCTCCCACTTGTGCAGTGATCACTGAGTCATTGTACCGATACAAGCCAATTTGGAATACTTCACCCTTGCTGTAAACGTTGGGCCTAATTCAGTTGGGAAATGGGAGCATCACCCACACAACACAAAGCACTGGAGCATTTTTCTTTTGCACAGGGTAAGCAGCAGCAGTGTATAAAACAAATTACTTCGGTGCTGAAGGGGTTCTGTTTCTGCAGTGAATAGTCTTTGTGAGAATGTTGTCTCCAAAGTTTGCTTTGCTTTACATAAATCTTGGTTTCCATGGGGCTATTGCAACACGTATTAGGAACACACTTTGCCTGAATGCTTTCCCTTTATATGTGAATCTTAATGTTCCTATTGCATTGATGGTACAATAAAAGAGATTTCTTGTCACTGATTCATTTTGGTAAATTACAAATGGATAAATGCTGAGACTATCTGCCTTGCTGGATATAAAGAGTTTGCATCAGGTTTCAGAGATGTCATACCTTATCATATTCAATAGTTTGTTCTTTGGCACTTGGAACACTTTGGATTTCTGAAGTTAGTTCTTGATTCACTACAGTGTTATTTTAAAATTAAACCTACATAAAAGCTTTGACTTCCAATGAACTAACTGTGTGCTTCAGTTTATGCTTGAAAATCATTTGCTGAATCAGGGCTTATCTGAATCTAAATGTGTAAAAATAATTTAAGTTCAAGTAGATCAGCTTTTAAGCATTCATTAGTAATGTTATTTTAAGCCTCTCTTATCAGATTGCCTACATATGGTACGCATTTGTTGTCATGGTTGAAAAGAATGTGTTGAATTCCTTTTCTGCAAGAATCCATTCAGAAAAGTTTCTGAATATTTGTGGTACTAGCTATTACTCTGTAAATGGCTTTTGGAGGATGCTAGATGGTCCAGGGCACATCCTGGCGAAAGCGTCTCCTGTTTAGGTAAATGTATCTCACTAAGCATCCACACTTTGCATATGTGTTTGGAACGTTTCAAGTGTAAAAAGAGATTAATAACATTTGGTTGCAATTTCTAATGCCACTGCCTTTCTTGAATAAGTCTTGGCAAATGAACAACTAAACCAAAGATTATGAAGAAGCTGGTTGTTGCTTGCTCTCACAGAAATAGTACACGTGTAACAGAATTCCCTGTTATTTTCAGTAGTATGGTTTCCTCATTGAATCTGCTTGTTGAGCAATGCTTATTGTGAAGTAGTAAACACCTCAACTGGGCTTATGCTAAACCACTACAAAAAAAATCATACTTTAATGACAGCCATTGAAGTATTCCTATGATGGGAACGCACAAGTACTTATCATCAGAAAACCAAAATAAAATGATTTGGAAATGATGATTTAAAGATGATGATACAGCATACTGCTGAATTTCATTCAGTTCATTTGTTCATGGCAAACTACATTTACTTTTAGCCTTGTTTTCTACAAAAGTATTTTCTAGTATGGCTCATTTCTGAAATGGCATTTGCGAATAAATTCACCAGCTGGGTGTCTGATACTGCTTGAGTATTTGTAAACACTTGGGCACCCAGCTGTGGCAGTCATGCAAGTGAATTTCGTTCAGATCTGCATGGGTGATCTCAAGATCTAGCTCTTACTCTTATCTAAATGTTCAGCAAGTAGCATGTGTAAAGAAACATCTTTATGGCTAGTCGCAGATATGCTTTTGTGTTGTTTTCAAACTACAGGGAGTCATAACATAAATGCACATCTCTTTCTGAAGGATGGACTTGTCCTGCCAGTCTTTTTGCAGCATCCTCAATACTGAAAATATGAAAAAGCTCCATCATAGTGAGAACATAAATACTTAAGATGTTGTATTGCTCTGGGCAGCATATCAGTGTTTATTGCAGGAGTTGTGAATGTGGCTTGTAGGAGAAAGAACTGTAGCAACTGTAATTGATTCCCCACATGTGTACTTTCAATTCCTCCTCTGTTTTAACTGAGCACTCTCATCTCTGTAGAACAAATTTTGATAATCAGTCTCACTGGCATGACATGCACAGAATTGTCCTTCCACAACTTGGTCTGCACATCTGTAAATCACATGTAGCTGACTGTTATTCCATGAAGTAGGCTTGGTTTGGTTTTTTCTATTTATCCCCAAAGTAGAGGGTATAATGAGTGCAAATACTAAGCAGAAATGTGGGTTTTCTTGCCTTTGTGGATTTAGTGAACAGAATGAATATTTTACCTCAACTGTTTTTTTTGTGTACTACCTCTGTGGTCTTTTATGCATAATTTTTTTTCTGTCATACTCTTAAATATTAATGGGGTGATACTTGGAGTATGATTTGAGTCCCCTCTGTCAAGTCATAAAAACAGATATGAAGAAGAGGATATTTCCCTTTTGTTATGCTCCTTGTGGTTGCATGCCAACACTTTCTTGTGAACTGTAGCAGTTCATGTTGATTGCTTTGCTGTGACCCCACTGCATTCCCAGTTGCAGAGAGCATACCCCTACTTAGCTGGTGAAGCTTTGGGACCTACTGTGATTAATAATAAGAAAGTACCAGAAGGAAAGTGCCATTCTACAATTCTGTCAACTATCATTCTATGCTGCTTTGATCCTTTAAAAGCAGCTCTGCATTTTAATTTCAGGTGGTTTGAAGGAGTTTATTAATAGAAGACTTTCTGGTTAAAATGGTGCAGTAACAATTCCCTTTTGAAGCTTAATCTATGGCTGAGGAGATTGTGAGTCCCCACTGGTTCAGGTAGTTTGCTTACATTAGACACCACTGGGGCTTGCCCTCCTTTTCCTCCGCCAGCCTGATGAGCAAGCAGTCTCTGCTCCAAACACCAAGCAGCCACATCCCAACTCTAGCTAAGACTTAAATGAGATACAGGTTAGTGGATGCTCAGCAGATTTTTTCTGACTGTATCTGTGGACAGAACAAGCTGGATTAGTTCACAGAAGACTGGAATGAGTTGACATGACAGTTTCTTCCAATATCAAACCCTTTCTACAGAGAGAAAGAGGACTGCGTCTACTGGGAACAGGACTACAGATACTGGCGCTAAATGGTACTCAGGGATGTCAAGGTTAGACACCAGAAAAGATGCTAATGGTAACAGTAAGTGCAGGGTTTAGATTGCCTGGGTATGCTGTGGAATTTTTGTCACTGGAGGCTTTTAAGGTGTCTTTTCCCCAGACATCTGTTGGGAATGATTTAGGGAAAGCTGAACCTGCCTAAAGCAGAGGTGACTTCTTGAGGTCATCCAAATATGCACTCTTATCATTTTCTATATATGAAGAAGTAGTGAAGATTTTTATGGTACTTTTTTGCTGGTTTGGAACAGCAGCAGATGTCTGACAAGAGACAGGCTGTTCAATGGTACAGGTATGAGTACAAAAATGGCTTAGTGAGGTGAAAAGTTGTACCAGGCTTATGTTAACATAGATAAGAGCAGAATTTGGCCTGGGGAAGGTGGTTTTGCTTTGAACTCTACTCTCATGCAGTGTAGAGGACAGCAGACTTCAGTCTGGTGCTGTACTTCATCTAAGTCAGAAATGAAAAGCAAAGATAATGGTAACATTGCCAGAGGAGGAAGGAAAGAAAACACAAGTACTCCAGTATTGTGTATTTAGGTACTAGTGCTTTAGGAGTCTGCTCTCCTACACCTTACTAAGCAAACTTTATGAAATATTTCTTTCCACTTACTTTGAAAGAATCATTTCTTCTTTTACAGGAGAAGAATAAGCTGAAGAGAAGTTTGTGAGGTTTGTGTTTCATGACAACCTTTCCCAATGCAAGTGAAAGCTCTGAGTAGTTGCATACTTGTTCTGGGTGAAAAAGGATAGCTCAGGAATATAAATTTTAAAATGCAGTCTGACTTTCTAGTTCTCTGCAGTATTTGATCTGCTGAATAGATCACAATTGCAGGAAATACTCCTGAAACCCTTATGTAGGTAAAAAAAAATAGAAGTTCAAAAAATTGTTTCAGGTGTTTCTCAGAGCAAGTGCTGGTTTCTTCCTTGGAAGAATCATGTTATAAAGTTACCCAGCTAGGTAGTGTTGTAATAGGTTGGAATTGAAGGAATGCTTTAAGGAGGTCAGTGAAGACCACGAGGTACTTACATTCTAGTTTTATTTAATGAAGACAAATCTCGGGTATCATCCTTGGAGTTTGTTGTTCTTGGTGACAGGTTCATATAGATTGAGGAATCTTCCATTGCTGGCTGGGGACAGATGGGTTTAGCTAATCCCATATTGCTCCTGACACACACAGGGCCAGGCTCTTCTTAAAGATTTCTAGTTCAGATCATGCCTTTAGGATTGTATGAACCTAGTTCACTTGTGCTTTCCTTAAAGGTTCTTTCACCTTTCCTCTCTGTTTTAGGATGTCATCATTCCTGCTGTTGATCTTTGGGATCTCCCAACATCCCTAGCAAAGTGCATTGTGTAGGCTGAATTCTGTATCTGGGAGAAGGCACCCTTGGGCTGGATTAGACCAGCAGATCGATTACCTTAAAATATTTTTATTGACCTGTGCTTCTCTACCTTGCTCAGGAGAATGTCAAGTGAGGCACGGATGTGACACCCCTCTGATGAGAAGTTTAGTTACCATTGAATTATTAACACTATTTTTCAATTAGCAATTACTGAAGTCTTTCTAAATGGTAAGCTCCAGCTTTTTCTTTCCCTACCTGTGGAGTTATCATTGTCACTGTAGATTTTGAAAGTTGAAAAGGATGAAGCTGAAAGGACTGTGTGTTCTGTATACATTTACATATGTTACTGATGGCACATTGACTCAGGCCCTAGGCAGCCTCTTCTTTAAAGTCACCTGTAATTAATGCAGATGTCCATCATTTTAGAACTTGTATTACCTCCTAGTCTGACCTGGGCAATGGGCACTTTCTTCATCTAAATCACAGCCATTTATCAGCAAATAACATATCAGCAGCTCTAATTAGGTACTTTACCAGCCTGGTTAAAGCAAAACATGAATCTGAGTTTGAGGAAAGTTGGTTGCTCAAGGAAATGTTGCTGTTATACTCTGAACTGAGTTGAGTCTTATCTTTACAAGTAATACTAAACAGGGAATTTTAAAGGAAGAAAACAAAAGTATTACACGATCTGTGTTGTATTGAAATTTCATTTTCTAGGCAGTTACAACACTTCATAAATTGTTGTAAGCAGCAAGTCTTTCCAGATATTTATAGACACCAAGATGGACCTATAACCACAAGCATGTAGACAGTCTTCACATTTTTTGTCTTTCTGTAGGTCTCAGTCTTTATCCGCTTCAGTTTTGTCATTGCCAACTGAAGAGCATGAAACTATGCATCAGAATGCATCCTGTACCACTGCAGGCACTGTGTTGGCCTTTCATTGAAATTGTGCTAATATGCTGATATTTATTTTTTTAATTAGATGTTTCTTCTTCACTTCCACTGTCCTTTTAAGGAGAAGGAGGGCTCTAGTCCCATTTCATTATTGGTATTCTAAATGAGTTGTGCACTGGAACAGCTAGTTTCCTTCACTCATAATGATTTCTCATCATTTCATTCACTTAGATGTTCAGCTTAGTGACAAAACAGTTTAATTCTCTCTAGCTAGTGAATAGATATGTCTCCTCTCTGTATCTTCAGAGTAGAACCACTAGACTGCTCATGCTTTGTCATTTGTACCTGAGGCTTGGAGGCACTGACTATTGTATGAAGTGAGCAAAGCTTTAGAGCATCCCAAGCTGACCTGGTAGCTTGGTTATAACCAGTCAGCTCCATGTGTTCTGTACCTTAGGACTAGAAAAGTAAACAAAATGAGGCCTTTTAGCGTATCTTTGTTTTGCATGTTGTTGAGAGTTTGCTGTTCTGTTCAAACGTTATTCTTCCACCAGGTAAATTGGACTTCATGGTCAAAATAAATGTAAAAAATAAATTGCCAAATTGAAAAGACAAGCATTTGTTCACTTAGGTCCAATATCCAGCCCATAGGATTTATAAATCCCAATACTAGGTGAATAAGAAAGAATACCAATTATTTTCCATTCAAAGGTGAATTTTAATTCTATTGTCATGGCAAATTGCTATTCAGCTTGTAGCAAGACGTGATTTTGGACAGTATGTATAACAGCTGCCCTTGAGGGTATACAAAACAAATCCCAAAATTTTTCTTCAAGCTTGCCACTTAATGACAGTCCCTGAAGAAAGATCTTTCACAGGATTTTTACATACCAAAATGAAATGGGTTTAGTCATGCTGGATATTCAGTTACCAGTTGTAAGGGCTTAAGGCAGCCCTGATGAATTATAGGTTTAGGATGCAGTAACAGGCATGAGACCAACAGCTTTAGGGATGATCAGTTTCTCTCTAAATGATGGTGTGGCAGTAAAGGCAGATTAGTAGTGCAATTATCTAGACTGTAACAGCAACAAATCCAGTAATTCACTAGAAGTTGTCTAGACTTAACATATGAGCTTGGAAAGATGTACGTTACCATGCCTCACAGGCAGGCAGGAAGCAGACATGGCTTCTTCTTCAGATGAGCTACTCAGAACAGTTGATGAGCTTGGGAAACATCAAATTCTCTGATGGGATTGTCCTTTCTCCTGTTAAGTTGAGAAAGCACTGTTTGGTCTTATTCACCAGGCGCTGCATCCCACCTGTCTGCCAGTTCTGTTCTTGGTGCGCAATGGGGGTTGGAAGTAGAGTACAAGGCAATACTACCCTGACCGTAATTGGTCAGCATGTGGTAATTTTGCAAGGTACTGATGCTATTGGATGCATTTCTTCAATTTCATTTTTTGTTTCAAGCTCCCCCAGGTACGAGCTGGTATGCATGTACAACTGGACTAAGTTAAAAATGCTTTGCATGAAATATTTCATTAAGGGTTTCAAGGGACTTTAAAGGCCTTTACAAAAGAGGTGTACCAAAATCAGCTTTTTTTTCCTCTTCTCGTTCACTGCTTTTTCCATAGTGCCTCTTACCTTGTTTCACAGCTAATAATTATAAAACACTCAATACAGACTGGCAAGTGGTGTAGTGCAAGCAGTGTTCATTGAATTTATAATTATTTTGTTGAAATTAACTGTTATTTCTCATGCTACATTGCTATGTGTTTGAGGCACACGTTAGCTTATTTTTATGTATAGAACTCATTGTGGACATAGAGCTTTCTATTAGATAAGAAATCCACAGTATCTGCATGAGAAATTGAGGGTACAAGACTCGCTGGAGATGTAGAAATAAAAGTCGTACCCAGAGTGACCATGCTCCAGACTGAGATAGAGGTGGGTATTTGGTTTTTCTGAAAGGAATCTTCAGGGGACAGGCAGACATCCTCAACTTACCATTCTTCTAACACCTTGTTTATTGTGTGAGTTGTAATTTTCCCTTTTTAAAGTGTTTTCTCTGCAATAGAGCTCATTCTCCTCAATGAAGAACTGACTTAATCTCTGAGAATATTAGGTTTAGCTTTTCAGAACTAATAAAAATCTTTCCCTCGGGAAATGCCCTCCTAAATGTTTTAAGAATAGAGGTGAAAGCTTCAAGAGAAAGACATGTCTTTCATCCTAAGACAAGAATTAGTCTATTGAGTGTTTTTTTCTTCCGTAACCGAGTTATGTTATGGAGTTATTGATCATGAGAATGTAAAATTGCATTTCTTTTTTTTTTTTTTTTAGGGAGATAAATAATGACACAAAGTGTACCTTTAATGGCTCTGTGTTACTGGGGGTGGGTGTTTACTTTTGTGATAATTCAGAGTGACAAGTACACCAGAAGCAGAATGTGCTACATTAAAAGTGATGTGGTCACCTATGCTATACATTTAAAAGTAACAAATCTGACCTTGAGTAAAGTCATTCTTATCTGAACTGCAGTGACACCAACATGAAAGGTGATGTTTGTGTTACTGTTACCAGCTAAACAATGGTGGTATGTCTTTCTCAGGAAAACATTCCCCTTGATGATTTGATATGGCTTCTGGTTTGCTTTATTAGAAAAAATACTAGTGTTGTGATTGAAGCAGCAGAAGAATCTCCATCCTGAGATGGAATCCTCGTTGAAGGAATTTGGGAAGATGATAAATTCAGCTTTTTTCAGGCATTGTGTCTCTGTAATTCCAGTGGAGAATCCAGGCCCTTGGCAGAGGTTCCTAACAAGCAGTGTAGGAGCTTTGAAGCTCTTTGAAATCCACGTGGCAAATCTTTTTCTTCATTGTAAATAATGGTCATGGCAGTTTCACTTGCCATCTGTTCTCCTGCTATGTTTCACATTAAACTGCATGCTTTCTTCCTTTTGCAACCTCAAGACTGATTTTGGGTGCAGTTTTTTTCTTGATGTAGCAATTGTTGGCCAAAGCTGTTCCTTAATGATAAGGGGAAGCAGAAAATAAATTATATCTTGGATCAAACAGGAGAGCAGTAGACTGGAACTGTAGGTCCTTAGAGCTGATATGTTAGATCGAGTGCACAGTAACAGCTTTCAAATTTGCTTTGTACACATTATTTAGCTATTTCAATCAAAGTTGATAGGGATTGATGTTACTTGTCATAAAAGAAGTTAGCATAAATGCTCCTAAAAAAATTGTTTTAAAGCTGGATAATAAATATTGGACATCAGATAATCTTAGGAGCTTGAGTATTTTGATAAGCTGGGGCAGAATTGTAATTAAGCCCTATTTTCTGATAATTTCATGCCTGAAACATAATCCGTCATATTTAACACCCAAAATTACTAGGTCTTCTGGAAGGTACAGACCTAAGTAAAAATATTAGCAACCTTATTCATTGGTGTCCCTGACTGCCTTTTGGAATTTGTCCATGTTATCTATGCCATTAGAGCAAGGCAGAGTGTTAACTGATAGCAGGCCCATGCATGGAGAGAACTTGACAGAATAGTAGGCACCAACTCCACAAGGATTATGCTGTTTGCATGTAGAGGAGAAAGTATATCTGGCCCCAGTGAGGAGCAATGGCACCAGATAACTTCATACTAGACCTTTTACAGTCTGAAGTAAGAGACAGAAGAATTCACATTGTGGAAATGAATTCTGCACGGCATGGACTTTGAGGGTGGAAAAACGTGTACATAACACATGCATCAGTGCCAGGGGAGGTGACCAAACCAAGGAAGAACAGGATTTGTATCTGGCAGATAAAGTCACAATTTGTGCGTGGAGAGAAGCAGCAGGTGAGGAGCAGAGCATTATGACTAAGGTCAGCTGGTTAAACCAGAGAGGGAGCTGATACACCGCAAACAGTGAACAGCAGAAGCATGATAAACACTGTGTGAAGGTAAAAAGGGTTTAGTGCCACCTGTTTTGTGTATTATTTTCTATTTGGTGTTAAATTCGCAGAGGTGAGTTTCAGGTTTAGTTTATCTATCTCCTAAATATAATTATCACAATACTGTCAGTTGCAGACTTTGAAGAATCACCTCGTTAGTCTAGTTTGTGACTTATTTAATTTTGTACTTACATCTCTGCTACCAGCCTGAAGGGGTTTTTGAAACAGAGCTACTTTACATGTTTTCATACCAGTTTTCTTACAGTTTGGGATGAACTCCAGTGGTCATTGTTCTGGCAAAGTTCATGTTTCTTCTCTGTGAACTTCTGTAGTAACAACTACTACAGGAATCAGCCCATTGGAATGGCTTGGGTTTGTTTGGGATTTTTTTCCCTTTATATTTTTTGTTTACAATGGTAAATAGTATCTATAGTTCTGGAACAACACTTAAGTAAACTTACTCAGCAAGTTATTCCTTTCACTGTTGCAATGTCGTTAATTCCCAGAGGCATTTATACAAATTGCTTAAAAATAGAAGTGCTTCTCTAACGATCAGTAATGGAAGAAATTGTAAGAAGCTGAGTAATGTATGGTAATACTGCTACTGCCGAACCCATGACATGCACACTGTATCATATGCTAATACTGCACAGAGTAATATGCCAGTTGACATAGTAAAACATACAGAAGTGTGACCCATTAAAGGAAAACTTTTCCCAATACCATTAGGTTCTAAAACTGAAACTGAAAACCAGTATGCAGTAGTCTGAGTTATAATAGTTCTCCCTTTTTTGGCTACTTTGAAATTTACTGTAAAAGAGCTAAAACTGTAAATTAAACAATTACTTATGAGAGAATTGAAGTGTCTGTAACATTTAAAAATATATAATTGAGTGTGCTCTTGCAGCCCAGACAGCCAGCCAGATCCTGCACTGCATCAAAAGGAGTGTGACCAGCAGGTCGAGGGAGGTGATTCTGCTCCTCTACTCTGCTCTTGTGAGACCTCACTTGGAATATTGTGTGCATTCTGGTGTCCTCAACATAAAAAGGACATGGAAATGTTGGAACAAGTCCAGAGGAGGGCCACAAGGACAATCAGGGCACTGGAGCACCTCCTGTATGAAGATAGGATGAGAAAGTTGGGGCTGTTGAGCCTGGAGAAGAGAAGGCTGCATGGAG
>JAOEHY010029008.1:25377-48350 GCA_025447955.1 Psilopsiagon aurifrons
CTTAAACAGGGGAAGTTTAGATTGGATATGAGGAAGAAATTCTTTACTGTAATGGTGGTGAGGCACTGGAATGGGTTTCCCAGGGAACTTATGAATGCTCCATTGCTGGTGGTGTCCAAAGCCAGGTTGGACATAGCCTTGGGTGGCATGGTTTAGTGTGAGGTGTCCCTGCCCGTAGCAGGGGGGTTGGAACTAGCTGATCTTAAGGTCCTTTCCAACCCTAACCTATGATTCTACTAACATTAAAAATATCCAGTTAAATTACTGTTTCATTTGTGTGTCTTGATACTACCCAAGTTGTCTGGCCTGCTTTTACAACTCCTTTTGCATACCTGTGACTGTATTCCCCCAAGCAGTTAAACAGAAATGAATGTGATAACCTACTTAAACAGTTTGTATGAGACTATGTCTCTTACGGAGCAAAACAAAACTTGTTATGGTTTAGTTCATGACTTGACCAAAGCATTTAATGTTGGATTAAAATATTTTCCAAAGATATTCAGCAAGTTGGTGGTGCTACTGTTCTTTTGTTCAGATTGACTTCTTGGCCTGTCCATGGCACCAGAGATCTGGGATATCAGCATTTCAGCTATTCAGGAAGATGATAGTAGTCATTCCCATGGTTGCCCCTGTGGAACATGGGGAAGATCTCTCTGGAGTTATTCACAGCCCTTGGCAACATCCTGCAACCAAGGAACAGGCCAAGAAGTCAACCACTGATGGGGAGAAATGACAAGACAAGCAGTTTATCACTTTTTTTTCCCTGTTTTAAATGTAGAATGAAGAAGGTTTCCTGCAGGAGGGAATGGTGCATAATACCAATGTTGCTGTGGATCCTGAGAATGAGGCCTATGAAATGCCTCCAGAGGTAAATCTGTTGTGGTACTTGCTCTGCATGCATGTAGGATAAGGGCATAGGAGGGGGATGCACACTGAAATTACCTTTGCCTGGCACAGGCTGATGCTGTGAGCTGCAAGGGCACAGCAGAAACACGGTTACTTTGGCCAAGATCTGGGAATCAGAAAATCCATTGCTTTCTTGATAGCGAGGAAGTTTACCAGGGAAATGTTGTGTATGTTTTGAAACACTTGTGGCTGGGTTTCTGAGTAATCTGCAGTAAACTTGTGTCTTTTTCTTAAGTTTGATAGGGTATCTGGGAAAAACTGCATCTTATCTTCCTAGATTGTTTTAATAGCTTGGCCACTTATCAAACATCACACTTCAAAAAAAGCACATGAATTCATTATTATACTCTTAAGTTCATGCAATTGTATGAGTAAATTATCTTGTTGTTTTTTTCATGAACCTGCTATCTAAAACCTTACTACAGTGTTTGGCATGATGCATTGGTAGTTGGAATGGCAGTTTCACAGTAGTATAGCTTATTGTGCTGCAAATCAGAGATATAAAACATTTAGCCCATGATCCAGTAAAAGACTTGAAGGCATGCTTCATTGATAACGTTGAATATTACTGAAATTAGGAGGGCCGATCACATAACTGTAGTTAAACACGTATTTAAATGATCTACCAACTCATATGAGTATCTGCAGCACCTGTTGTGCCATTCAGCTCAGAGTTAGTCCTTCCTCTCCAAGGAATTGCCATGGGTAGCCTTGTGAGTTCCTGGTGGCTGGATGATGTGTTAACCACTGTAAAAGCCTAATTCTCTTGCAAATACCACAACCACAATATCTAGAACAAAATAAAAAATGGCAAGATCCTGATCACATGAAAATCTGTAATATTTTGCTATTGAATCCACTTGGACTAGAACAAGCAGTGAAGGTAAGGTGCATTTATCTAGAATATGAGTAGCACTGATTTCTGCTCTCCTCATTAGGAAGAGTATCAAGACTATGAACCTGAAGCATGAGAGTCCTTTCCTTCCTTTGTATCTCCTGAAATCTACTGACTACTAAAGACATCCCATCCTGTACAAGTGCTGAGTTCCAATGTGCCCAGTCGTAAAATTTTTTTACAGTTTTTACAGTGTATTTTGAAGTCTTCCATCAGCAATGATTGGAGTATCTGTGACTGCATCCGCCTCGTTTCAGCATTTCCCTCCTGCTGAAATGAAAGCTGGTTGGCAGGGTTATTGTTGTGCTGTGGATATTGTGGCTTCAAGTTTAAAAGTTAACAAAGAAAATACTAAATAAAACCACCTAAGTGTCTACTGCTTATTTCTAACTCTGTACATGTTTTGTTGATAGGCTGTCAGTAATTTGATGTTGTTTATGATACACTTTTTGTTTCCTATGACTATTCTTTCTGTGCAGAGATGACTTATTGTGAGAGCTTTATATATGTGTATGTATTATACATATTAAAAAGAAGTAATCAAGCATGAACTATGCACCTATAAATATTAGCTGTTGAAATTCTATTGTTTTGTGATGTGTTTTATTAACCTGTGTCTGTAAATACTGTGATCAACTGAAGCGAATAAAAGGTAACCCATTAAAAATGAACTCCTAAAATAGTGATGATTTACAGCACCTTCTTTACTCTCCAAAATCCCCTGTTAATGTGCTCCTGTGAAGGAACTGGAGGAACAAAACCAGCAAAGGGAAGCCCACTCCATACAAAAACAGGGTGAAGAATTGAGAGTACCAGGGCCCTTTGAAGAATTATTATTTCATGATTGTTAGAGCACTGGCCAATGCAGAAGAGTGATGGATTAGTTGCAATCAGTTTGTCTTGTATGAAGATCTATTTAGCAAAAATACAATCTACTGTCTGGTTTTAGACACTGCAATTTTAGTTATTATATTGCCTGGGTATTTTTCCATCCAGGAAAATTTTCTTCCAATCCAGAAGATTTGAATGTGAGATACTTTTACTTCTCTCATGTTTTATTACCTGTTATTTTGAATCAAAGGCTGCCTCTAACTGAATGATGCAGTATTTTTTTGTTTAAGTTTCTCTAATCCTGAGTAGGATTTTGAACTTCGTATACACCTAGTCTTCCCAGTGTTCTAGGGCATGGCTCTTAAAACAGGTAAATATCATTGTCTGGTTTTGTAAATGTGGAAACTTAAGCATAACCACATAATGTATGTCACTGGTATTTACAAAAAGAGACCTAGGTCCCCAGAGGCTGAACTCTCTACCTTGTTCTTGAAATGAGCTCCTTTCTGGCTTTCTGCAACCTTCGTTGTGTTGGCATGCCCAGTGTGGAATCTATCTTTCCAGGTGTGTACCCATCCTAGCTGCATACAGTGGGAGCTGATGGTGTAGCACGGTGAGCCAAAATCATGTGAACATATTGGAACTGGTTCTTCCAATTTCACGTGTCACCTCCATTCTCAACCCTGCATTTCTGAGGAATTTAATTTATTTCTGAAAAATTGCTATCAAGCTCTTTTCTAAGCAACTAAAAATCTCCTTGATCATTTCAAACAACTTGCAGATATTTTCACCAAAGTCCACCACTCTTTTGCAGAAATGCTTCATGACAACCTGAAACAACCCACTAACAATCTGCTGTCTCCTTTACAGGTGGTGTGTCAAAAGAATCTCTTGACCTGGACATCACTACTATTAAAATTCATCTCAGTGCCTCAGTGGCAAATCTATTGATTGCGTGCATGGAAAATAAATATTAGGTCAAGGCACAATGTCCAAATATTGTAAGATACTCCTTTTATAATTATTAACATTGTGTAAGGATCTTTCTGTTGTAGTAGAAGGTTTCAAGAAGAAAAGCCCAGCACTATAGCGTGATTTATTTTCCCAGCATGCTAGCAGGGACTCATTCGCCAAAAGCAGCAATTGAGGGCAGCAAGATGCCTGATACTTCAAGAAATAGCATTTGAAATAGCAGCCTAAGTAGAACATGTCTTTCTATTGTTCATCTTCTCTTCCACAGCCCACAGGTCTTGATCATTCTGTTGTTTTTCTATTAGGGAGTAGAATTAAACTGTTTGGTTGCTCACATGCTGCAGGTAAGTCATGCTTCTTAAATAAGCTGTGGGGAGCAGTATGTCACAAAAAAAAAGCTAGTAATAAGAATAAATTGACTCCTGAGACTGCTCCATTTTCTAAGCATGTAGGAGTTAATTATTTTCTTTCATAGGTTAACATCAGCAAATCATTGAGAGTTTTCAGGTCATTTATAATGTACCACAGGCAATCAGATGAGTTTTTGTGCCTCTTGCAAACATGCCCTCAGATGGCCCCAAAAGTCCATGGGACCCCTGGTTACCATGGCAGCACAGTAAGACACACTGCTCTGGTAACGAGCTGCATTTTGATTAGATTCCTTAAGGGCTGTCTGACCCTCCTTTCCAGGCAAATTAAATGCCATTTTGTCTTATTTCCTGCAGTGCAATGAATGCTGACATGTGGATTGCAAATGTTAGAATTATGTTGGATACTACAGCCAAACTGAATAGATACTGCTGTATTCAGGTTTTTTAAGTGTCTGCTCTTTGTGTAAAAAAACGGTTGTACTGTTGTGATAACATTTGCTTAAGCAGTGTCTGCCAGAGAGGAGTATAGCTCAGAGCACTCTTTTCCTTAATAGCCTGGATTTCAACTCAAACTAAAGGCAATCTTCTGGTCCTCAAATGACGAGTTAATAACAATTCTCACCGTATCCCAGTCCTCCAGGGAATAAAAAAAAACATACTGTTTCTTCGTTCTATTGTGACAGCTTTACTTGGTCTTACAATGGTTCCTAATTAGATACATTGTAATAATGGTTTTGTTATTGTAAATTATAATGTTAATACTTGTTTTAAATGCTTTTGGTGTAATGACTTCAAATCATTGTATTTGAGGGATAAGGCAAGAAATGCCTTCCCTGCTAGAAGACTTTCCTTCATTCGCTTGAGACAGGTATAGGCAAGTTAAGGTACATTAAAACGTCCTGAACTCAAGGAAAAGTAACATGCCTACATCTCTTCAGGAAGTACAGATTTTACTCATCTTGGCTTTCATTGTATGGGCAATCTGGGATCAGTGACTGTCATATGGAAGCATCCCATGTGGACAGCAGGTCCACCAGTTGCAGCAAGCCTGGCATAGAGCCCTCTGCCTCCTAGCGCTGGGAGACTCAAAGATTCAGAGCCATCCATTTACTCCCTGAAATTATCCCAGGAGCACAATGGAAGACAGGTACAGAATGGCTGCCTACGCATATTCACAAAACTTTAATATATAAGTAGAACTACTAATTGCCTCTAAGATTTGATCCAAAGTTCACTGAAATCTGTTGCAAGATTCCTACTGGCTTCACATGAGTGTTGTAGGACACCCATAGCACCCATGCGTTTGATCTTCTTATACAAATTATGTGTGGCAGTCTGTACTGATGTGATGAGTTTCCAGTTGTTTTCTGTATGCTTTTTAGGGAGAAACTAACTGTTGAAACTCTTGCTTCTAGAGTTTCCTAAGTCTCTGGCTGAATGGTACTTTTTTTGTCAGGTAGATGGTTTGCAACGGAGGTGGTGCTCAAGTGCTCTGATCCCTAAATCAGTGAAAATAAAGGGAGTGGTTTTGTTGACTCACATGAGTGTGGATGATTCTGCATAGAACTCAGAGATAGCAGAGATCAAATGATCAAAGGCCCTTGGCAGAATATGTTAGAGGAATGAAAATAGCAGAAAAAAAGTTTACCGTAAAACCCTGCAGCTAAGCCCTCACCAGGCTTTTTCAGCAGTGCTGTGGTGTTGCACACTGGCAAAACTCCATACTATAAATACCACATGGTGCAATGTACCTCAAATATTTGGTTTGAATGAAGTAGTTGCTCCTAGGTATTGCAATGTTAAAGGTAATTACTCATTCTTGTAATTGGTATTTAATGACATATTAATGCAAACTAAATGTTTGTGTTCTGCTCTGGAATAGCTTATGAGGTTAAGTGGGAGAAGATAGTTGGTTCCCTGCTACTGGTTTGGGGTTTGGTTTCAGTCCACATAAGGGTTCCAGTGACTTTGACTAAATTGTCTGATACTTTCTGGCCCCCAGCTTGAGGCTTTCAATTGCTGGGAAAGACATTAATAATGGTTTTCACAGCATTTCATCATTCTGCTTGAATATACATAGGTCTGAACTAATAGCATCAGTTTCCATGTAAGCAGACTTGCTCTTGGGTTACAGTAGGCAAAAGCAAATGACATCTTAGCCTTTAGTGTCTCCATGCTGCATTTGTAATGGAAAATATCATCTGTTTAAGTACAGGCATAAACAACTTTTCTTAAGCCTGCCTGACATTTAGTGTGTAACTCAGAAGGTTCCTCTGATCTAAAAAAGGCTGGCAGATGGAGAAACAGCAGGTGGAACCTCAGATGAGACAGCCAGGAGGTAACAAACAGGATAGGAAACTAGGTCAGATGAGTTTTCTCCCATGTTGGAAGAAATGCATTGAGAATGCTTCCTCCAGTGGAGGCATGAAAGTGGGGTTTTACTGGTTTTCATTAATGCTTGCATCTCTGAATAGCTCTGAGTCTGTCAGCATCTGATACATGTATAGAGTGTATTTCTGTGGGAAAGGTGGACATCTGAGATTTACAAGTGTACTACTTTCAACTGCAGCATAGGAGATCTCTATGCAAGAGGCCAAAACACACATGCATTTCTGATGATTAACTTAAGATACAACAAGGAGAATGTTGTTACGAAAAGCAAACTGCTGGGATACCTCAACTTCTTTTCTTTTTCTCGCTACTCCCCACTCTCCCATTTGTTTCTTTCTTTCCATAAACCTGCTAAATTTTCGGAGGGTTAGATCTTATCCTGTCCTCATTGCTGAGTGTCCATATTATTGCAAAATCTGACTCCAGCCATTGTGTCGAGTACATTGTGATGAGGCTGCAAGTGTGCCTGGGGAGTTGGGATTTAGTCTTTGATGCTTCCTCTAAAAAGAGGAACGACCTCAGCTCATCTCTTCCTCAGGATGCTTCCATCACTCCTGCATCCAAAGACATGGTAAGGCAGAGGCACTGCAGAAAAGCACTGAAGTAGACGCGTGATGGATGTTTAAGGAAGGCGGAGGAGGAGGCTGGAGAAACAAAACGGCCACAGGAGCCTTGCTGAGAATTGGCTGGCATTCATCCTGCCTCCCTCCTCCAGGCAGTGCTTCAGGTGTTGGAGGCCAAAAATAGGAAATAGCCTGTGGTTTTAAATTGCCTCCAGGGATGGGCAACTCAAGGAGCCAGGTAAATTCAGAACGGG
Source organism: Psilopsiagon aurifrons (assembly GCA_025447955.1). Lineage (NCBI taxonomy): Eukaryota > Metazoa > Chordata > Aves > Psittaciformes > Psittacidae > Psilopsiagon > Psilopsiagon aurifrons. The sequence continues at coordinate 32,561 of JAOEHY010029008.1, forward strand.
GCTGCTTTGCTCTCTATGAGGCAGAGTTTCTCTGCTGTTTGAGGACACCTGGCTTTTTATGTTGAATTCCCTTTGCTGTTTTTTCTGCCACTTGAAGTCCCCTATGCCAAGAAAATAAAAGCAATTGACTGAGAAGTGTTCTGAATTGATAAATATGAAACAAAGTAATTTAATCTGTCTCCTGTATAGAAAAAGGAATCGTGCAATGCCCATGGGACTGTTATTCTCTGTTATTCTATTGGGAATTTTATTCATGTGAATTTCAGTTGTAAAATTCTGTGAAGCCTTGCAAAAATAACAAAGATGGTCATCTAATGTTAGCATTTGTAAGATAGGAGCCTGCTGAATTGGTCACATTGCCCAGTTTCCAAAAGCAGAAAAATCATACAAGAAGCAGCCTTGGTAAGAAGCAAGAAGACAAGACAGTGCTATTGATTCAAAGTGGACAAACACTTTAATAATGAAAATGTAATGGACAATAATTTCTAAATGCTACATAATAAGGCCAGGAAGAAATGAAATCTGTTCTGTCAGTCCACTAAGTAAGTGGCAACTTTCACTGGCAAAGAAAGGTGATGACAGCTCCCACGAAACACTTGAAGCAAAACTCCTCCTATTTATTCAGCCCCCTTACACCAAAATAGCATTCCCTCCTGGCCCAGATTTGCAGCGTGAGTGATTTACTTCGTCTGAATAATTAGATGTTCTTAGGTGTGAAATAAATGAAAGTGAATTCAAAGCCTTCAATTTTCTTTTCCATTCTCAGTTTTATGGAAACTAAACAAATTCAAATATGATAATTCCAGTCTGTTACAGTCTGTGCGAAAGGCAGTTGCTGTTCACTGAAGGAGCAGATCTCCTGTATTAATGCATTTCACGGACAGACGAGTTTTTCCTGCCACTAGTTGTTCAATACCTGCATGTTTATGATGTTGGGTTACTGTTGACTGCACCTGATAAGAGACCTGCTATTTGGCAAATCCTTGAAGAAAGGAAGGAAATTGTGCTCTCTTTTTTTTTTTTTCCTCCTAATTTCATACACTTTATAATGTGTCTGAAACGTGATTTTACATATCCTTATGAGGACATCACCCTGCATCATGTTTGATACCTAGGAGAATACATGCCTGTTTCTTTTTTTAATGGATACTCTGTGTGTTTGTGTGTGCACCCATTTGGGTAAGTATGTATGGACATTGCCATTAGGTACTATAAAGTGCTACTATTGTAATAATGGTCTTTGTTGGGAGGGAATTATCCCAAATTCAAAGAATGAATTTTTAAGGCATTTAATAGAAATACCAGGTAACATTTGAAAGCTTCCAAGTTCTAGCCTCACAACTAACAAGACAAATCTGAATTAGCAGAGCTTTGTAGGTGTAACCATGTAACTCTACAAATCTAGATGTGGCCTATTTTAGGTACAGTGCGGGGTTGCCAACATCATTTGGTTCCTTACAGTGAAAGATGCTATTTTAATAAACATGTACTGTTGCTACTACACTTCCAAACTAGGTGTTCTTGATGATACAGCTACATCAGTTGAGAATTGCATTTATTCTCACCTGCATAGTGTTTAGTGCTCTTTCAGAAGCACTTGTCAGAGTGCCAGTTCTACTTGACTGAGCGTGATAATAAAAGCACCCTACCCAGAAACTCTGGCATTGCCTAGTTGCACAATGGGTTTTTTGGCAAACCTTTGTTATGTGGGGTTGACCTTCTGCTCCTAGGAGCAGTGTGTTTTTATTGAACCCTTGTCAGAGGGACTTTAGCTCCTATGTAACTGTGAACAAGCTCCTAGGGTCAACTGCTCTACAGTGAGCTGCAGAGCATCATGTAAACAATCATGTTAACTCAGGGCAGTCTGTTTGTCTCTCACAAAGAGATAAGCTATGCTGCTTAAATAGAGGGAATTACCCTGAGCTTGAATATCCACCTGAATAGATGAATGTTTGCAGAGCAGTTCTGACTCAAGCAGCTTGATGGAAAGTCAGCTCCAGGAGGATGTTAGCTGGCTAATGCAAGTCAATCTAGAGGAAATGGAAGCAAAACCACACGCTCCCTCAGGAGGGTAGGTAGATCTGAAATAAGAGAATTGGCAGTGAGAGGAGTGCACTTTGGGGGGAAAGAGCATTTAACATCTTGATAAATCGCCCATCTGTTTTCTCTCTTCAGTGACTTTACCCAGTCTTATATATTACAAGGTTGCTGGAGAAAAGATCATTGGCTATTCCATGATTCTTCACTCCTAGTGCAACAGGACCCTAGAAATTACTGAAATGTAAGTGAAGTGTGAGGATAAAACAGGAGGTTCATGCTTCAAATGTGTTGCCTCTGGAGACCCTTTTGAAATCTGAACAGGTATGGGTGGTGTTGCAGCAGTGTTCAGCTCTCAGCCCATGCAGGCTACTTCACCTCTTCATAAATTGTTGCCTGAGTTCCTGCCAGCACTGTCATTACACAGAACACAGGTGCATCCATGGAAAACAAAGTTTGAATTTACTCAACAGCAAAGAATTTTTGCATTGCTGAAAATGATGTGTCTGTGCCTGCGCATCTCCCACTGCTGAGTGTCTGAACCAGCTCTACCTCCACCTGGCTGACGGGTGTACTTTTCAGAGAAGATGCTGACTTCAAAGTGAGATTGACTTTTATCTCATTGTGGAAACTGGGAAGAAAAGGAATAATGTGTGGCTGTACATTTGCAAAAACCAGATGCTTCCTTGAGGTAAGTGGGAAGTATTCCTTTGTTGTTTCTTCAGTACCTGTAGAAGCAGTGCACCCAATGTAGGGCTGTGCCTTCTGCTCTTGTGTCTGTAGTGGGCATGCAGGCTTGCTATTAGGAAATTAAATCAATGGACAAGTACAGATCCTGAAACACTGAAGCACATAAAGGAAATCCTTTGGTAGTACAAAATACAGAGGCAGACTTTAATACAAATTCTCTTAATTGCTTATGTTGGTGTGGTAGAAAAGTCACCCCAGCTGAATTTAAGACCCCAGTTGTAAAACAGAAATAGCTCTACTTGTAGATTGCCCACAGATCTGAGAAATGTTATTACTGCTAATTCTGAAGCTAATCTGACGCCCTTGACTAATATGGACATAATATGACAGAAAAAGAACTAGAAATTAATCTGTAGCTAGTTGACACAGTTTGACATTTCTTTCCCTCTGTCTTCTCCTGTCTCATGTTTTTGTCTTTTTACCAGGGCCGAATGGCTATCTTAACTTTAGGACACACAGCACAAGATCAAGACAACCAAGCTGGAAACTGTAAAAGAACAAGATTGCAGGCTCTTCTGTGTCATGCAGGTATTACTGCTAAAGTGAATAAGCCATACCATTTATAGAAGTCTGACTTTTAAATAAAGGAAACATTACTACAATTGTAGGGATTTTTTTAATATCCCACTTAACATTCTACTGGCAGAAAAAGCCAACAGCAGGTTTTTTCCTCCAACTTCATAATTTAAACTGAAAGCAAAAGAATAGGGTCAGTTAGATGTAAAATTTCCCCCCCCCCAGCTTTCTCATTATGTAAAAGATATGAATGTTCGCATGGATATCACTAAGTTGCACATGAGTTTGCAGCTGCATTACCTGAAGGTTAATGTGTGCCCATCTCCCCTGGCCTGGTGCCATGCCACAGCTACATGGTGACCTCAAGACCCAAATCCCTACAGAAATGATGCCTGGGCTAGAGGAGAGCTGTAACTTGCTCTGATCGGCTCTATGTTTATTGATTGAGGCAGCGACACCCTAGTTTGAGCTCTGGCACTGTTGTACCCAAGTGTTAGGAATTGAAGTGTATCCTTCCTAGCCATTTTTTATTCCAAGGTCTGGAGAGAATTTCACTCACAAACAAGAACAGTTCTGACACTGTTCCCAAAGCACTGAAGAATAGCCTGATTTCTCTTTTAACTTTTGTTCTTGTCTTTCTGCTGATCTTACAGTGTTCAGTTACAAAGCCAAAGATGTGTTGACTATCAGATCATAACCTTGCACGTCCCTAATTCCCAGTGGAGTCTCTTTTGAGACATGACATACAGAAAGTGCAGGGTCAAAACAATTGGAGATGCACTGACATTGGAGAGGGGAAAAAAAAGACATCTCTGCTTATTTTTTATTCTCTTCCATTTATGTTACTTCCAAACTAAATGGTTATGAACATGTTCATTTTTTGTGGGTACGTTACTAGATAACGAGTGGGTAGCTTAGCCATCTGAAAAGAAATAGCACAACAGAACTAGGGAATGGAAGCCAGCCTTGTGGTGGCTTCTCTATAATTATCCTTCTGCAACAGTGATTCTAGTTACATGTAACAGTGTAGTGAGTTTGGGTTTGCAAAGCCAAGAGGGAACCTTGGAATAAGTGATCCAGGAACAGGCACCCGGGAAGCAAAATCTATTTTTAACTATAGGGACAATTAAAAGGCAGAGCTTGGAGTTCCAGATTTAATTAATCTGCTCATAGCAACCCAAAGTAGTTTATTTTCATGCCTGTCAATCTGATTTCCTCTCCAGAGAGGAGACTGGGGTCACCTTGCTGTTGCTTTTGAATCCCACTTTGCACATTGCTTTGCTATTCACAAATCCTAATAGAAGCCATTCCTTCCTCCTGTCATTGAGAACATCCAGGATTCAGATTTCTTCCTCTCTCTTTGCTGATGCCTATCAGATTTACCTCATCCACAAAAGTAACTTGCTACAATTTTTGTGGGTGTGCAAGGCTTTACTTGATCACTTGAGAAAAGCTTGCTGAAGCACAGAGGGACCTGTCACTTTCTTATTGGCATGCACCCAGGTTCACACAGTCGTGTACTTCCAGAGCTATTTTTAGCAGTATTGTTTGTAGGAAAATCAGTATTTGTGACTGTCATGTATCATTTATCAGCCAGCTCGCTGGTGTCATTTCTGTGTTTTCTGATGAGACACTAAATTCTCTGGACAGGTCTGCAGCCTGCTTCAGATCTCACTTTCACAGTAGTTATATACTCCTGAAATCCCAGGTGCTTCAGTTATTATTTATTGTCTGCACCAGGAAAGCATCCCCAGGCCTATGACATGATTGGGCCAGGAGCTTTAAAATACCAGGTTGAAGAAACAAACCTGACAAGAAGTTTAAATGGATTAGCTCCTATTGACAAAGCTGAAAGGGAGATGAGGTTTTGGTGACTTTTGGAACATCTGGCATATCCCTAGTGCCATGCAAATAAACAAACAACATTGCAGGGAAAGGCTCTGAAATACTTTCATTTTAAATGCCATCAGTCCCTCATTTGCCACAAATTGCATATGCTTGAAGATGAGGGAGATTGGTTTTCAGAATCAATTTGAAAAGATCTAGCTTGTAGACTGACCTGCTGGGGATTGAGTACTGACCCTCTGATGCAATGTTCCTGCATTTTCTGATGAAAGAGAGGGTGAACTGTAGAGTGCTGTTGGCAACTGAGCATCAAGTAGCTAGCACTCTTTGTGCTTCTTGCTTTGTTAAGATGTCACCGCAAGGTCAGGGCCAAGCATTTCCCTCCAAAGAGGTACAGTCATGCTTTGCCTCTTAATCAGGTGAATAAGAGCACTCTGGCAGGTATTTGCTTCTCTGCTGATGTGGTGCTGATGAAAAACGTAGTCGCTTACCAGTTCTGCAGACACCAAGCAGAGATGCAAAGCAGAGGGCTGCCTGCGGCACAGGTGCTTTGTGTGAGGACCAATAATCTCATCCTCTGTTAGCCCAAGCCTTTCTGCACCCAGGGTATGAGGTATAAATGCACAATTATGAACTAACTAGGCAATCAGACTCTCTATTTAATTGTTTTTGGCTGTTAATTAGAAGTTTGTCTCTATCGTGGCATGAGAATAGGGCAGAAAAGTCTGCACTAGTGCCAGACTATCACTGTTAGTTCTCTGTTGACAAAGTACTGAAAATTAGTGTGGCTCTACTACTGGTCCTGCATAAGCAACAGGTCAATCCTTTAAAATAAAAGAGCTGGGGAAATACTGCATTTTACACTACAGTTTAAGTTTATAAAGCTGGAAGGTCTCAAAACAGAAACAAAATCTACGCTTGTATTTCCAAAACCACTTTACAACTTGGGTTTTTTTCTGCTAAATGAGATTTTGGCAATATTAACACTATCTTCTGAGGGATTTCAATATGGATGGAAATTTGTTAGATTTTTCATGTTATTTCAAGCACCTCATTCTCTACTAATATTTTTCCAGTATTTCTACCTTGGAATAAGAAACTGTCCTAAAACTGTCAGCATTACTATCTGGATGGAAGTATTCTAGACCTGTCCTCTTACCCCAACAAATTCTGGTCTGTAGATTTATCATTGCTCTTACTTTGGATGAATGACCCCTCCCATCTTCTGAGACTAGCCTTCTTGTGGAGTATCTTGAAAGCCAGCATCATCTTTCAGGGCCAGGTTTGAATATACTTTAAAAACCCTACCAAGAATATTATTCATATGTCATCATTTATGTGCTGGTTTTGAATAGGTTCTTCTTAATAAAGACTTATAACTCTCATTTGTAGCACCAACATGTCTGTTTTGTCTTAAACACTATTTACCATTCAGGCCATCTGCTGCTGAGAAGCAGACACTGTTTCAGTGTGGGAGTTTTTGAACAAACAATTCACCAGGTGATAGCGCACTGTTGATGTTTCAGTTATCTAGTGAAAAAATGGTATAAATACCAAGTCATTAAGCCAGCCTCTATGCAGGCAAGGCAGTGCATCTGAACTGCAGTGCTTCTCATCCCTGCCTGACTGCTGCTTCCCCTGCTCCCCATTTTCTCCTTTCTTTGGCAGGTGTGCAGCCTGAAGTGTTCAGTACAGCCAAAGAGCTTGATGAAACCTGGGAGTTTCCAGGTCAAGGCTTCAGGTCATTTGCTGGCAGACACAGAAATACAAGTCTCAGGATGACAGACAGGTACAACCTTGTGTCTGAGTATGTTTCCAGGAAGCCAGGATTACTGTGCTGCCACCTAAAACAATACACCTTTGTATCTAAATAGCATGGGTTTGTGGTTACTTTTAGAAATCTGAGGTCATACATTTTTAGCTGTCGAGATGCCAGGACACAATCCAGTGTGATGGAGATGACTAGTAAGATTTATCTTGGTTTGCCCTTTTATCTGTGAGGAGCTTCTTGTCTTTGCAGCCTGCCCAGTCCTTATGGACAGTCACACCGCAGAGACTGCTCCTGATTTTTAAATTGCTATTGATTAGAAGTCGTGATCCTTTTGTCACTTTTTGTTTTCCATCTGAATTACAGGCCACATCCGTTGGAAGAAAACAAGTGTGTTCTGTTTAAGCAGCTCTGAAAACAGTCATTTAACTCTATACCAAATATATCTTATCTCATATTAGTGAATTCGTATTTCTTGCATCAGGTCTTGAGTTTCAGTGAGTATCTTCCACATCACACTTGCACTGAGACTACCTCAACAGTCAGTTTAAAGAAGACACGGGTTTGAGGCAGGAGCTGATTTTGGGTTTGAATCTCTTTTAAATTTCTTTTTTTCAGCAAGGAAAAACTCAGTAGCAAGTCCCCAAGGAAAATGGGTGTGGGGAAATGCCAGTTCTTCCTCCTCCAATCTCAGGACAAACTACTGCAGAAAAGCTCAGCAAGACAAGTCTTCTGCTGAGTACTTTTCACACCAGAAGCCTCTTTTCTTTTTCCCTCCCTACTAATGCACTCCTGGATTAATTTCTTAGCCATATGGAGCTCAAGATGATCTCAGGTGTTTGGGGGAGCTCTATCATTAAGATTCATCACAGCATCAAGCTATGTCTTCTAGGAAACCACTTTTAGATTTTGCACCCAGAGGCTGGGAGAAAGGAGAGGATGCAGAAAGGATGGCAGTGAAGCTGAGCAAAGAAAACAGAAACATGAAAGACCTATTGTTGAGAAGTGGTGAACAGAGAGAGGTTCTCCACTCCTTTTCCTGCCCTTACTTGCTGGTAGACATGCTTCCTGTGCTTGAAAATCTGGACCTTCCATCTCAAAGACTATGGTCACTACCATGTTTAGACAGAGGAAAATGAGTGGCTGCTTGATGACAATAACATTAACAAAACCAGGCTGGACTCAAGCTGATGACTCAGTGTAAAATAGCGTACTGCAATTATGCCATGCCGTTTGTTTCTGAGTCACCTGCTGCTGCTTGTTGTTTATTTGCCTAATATTTCTTTATTCATACTTTGTACCACCATTCTCCATCCTTTGCCAAAATCATATTGCTAATGATTAACTGCATGTGGCACTCCTGTGGTTCTGTGCTCAGCACTGGGTTATTTCATGCAGTGCTGTAACGTAACAGCGAGTGAGAAAATTCAAGCCTAGAGAAGCAATAATTTATTACAGTAGGAATGAGGACAGAATGAGTCACATTGCTGATGGATTCTGACATGCAACCGATCTATTAGAGGTTTGCTTTTCTCCCCCTCTGTTCCAGATGTGCTCTTCTTAAAGGCTGCACAGAAATATTTGCTCACTTGGAACTCTCTGTTCTTATCTACAAAAGCTTTTGAAAAAAGACACTAAACCTAAACCTTGGTAAATGTGTGAGTATGTAGCAGTGCTTTTCTTCTGTCTTGAGATGCTTTGATATTGTTAGTAGGGGATGAATGTTAACAGCGAGTATTCTGGGACTGTAGAATACAGCCCGGAGGCTGATAACTACCTAGTCTGTGAGAAGATATTTATGCTAGTCAGGTTTTTCCAATAAGAGATCTGGCTTATCGTCAGTTTCCTTGGACTTAAGAGCATTTGCTCAGTGCCAAGATGTGAAAAGTTAGATTAAGGCAGCACTTTCAGGTGCACCTTTACTCACAGCTGCGTACTATAAATACTAGGCCAAGCATCCTCTACCTCCTGATGGTAAGCAAGCCTCCTAAAGGACTCCTTTGGAATCTGCTAGTGTTTTCCTTGGGACTGAAGGCTGTGTGATTTGGGACTGCGTGAATTAGAAGCTTTGTTTATCTCCCTGTCTACAGAATAGTTCTTCTGTCTTGAAACAGAGCTGTGCAAAGGAGAAAAGGCAGGAATCCTCTTTTAGAAACTGCAGCGAAGTGCTGCCTTCTCCATAGATGAACAATAGGTATCTTACATGATTAGTCAGTCTTCTAAATTCAAAGTGCAACTATAGTTTATATTGTGGGTTGGAGGGAGGCTGAAGAATAAGACTGAGCTTAATTAGCAATCCTATGTGCAAACTGTTCCTGAATCTCAGCAGGAGTTGCCAAGAAAACAGTACGAAATAATATCTGAATATTGACAAGGACTGTATAATACTTTCATGTGTGATGCTTCCTCAGCCCTGCATTGCTCCTTAAAGAAAAGGAAAAGCAGCACAATAAAATGGTATATATTCAATTCTGTGCTTGTAGATGCAGACACAATATTGAGCAATTTGATCAAATCCTTCCAAAAGAAAAACAGGTTGTGTTTAAATTTATTGTTCATCTGCAAGCTTTAGTAGTTTGTTTGGGGGAGGTAGATTTGTTGTCTCCTCTGACGCCATCAGAAAAATTCTTTGTAAAGGCTGATGTGATTCAAACAAGTAAACTGTTTTATAGGTGTTCTTAACAGAGAGAAACAGCTTTTGTTGTAATCCGCATTAATTTTAAGTGGCTTCAAATATGCATCTTAACCTGAGTAGCATTGCCGAACTCCGAAGAAGTGTTTCTTTTAGTGTCTGAAGATTCCCAAAAGATCTTTTGTTAGTTTTATCCCTCTCTCCCCTCCCCTCCTATTTCCCTCCTTCCTTCCCTCCCCTCTTTCTCCTCTCATTTCTTCTTTCCCCAGCAATTTGGTCAAAATGTGAAGAAAATGTGGAAATTGTGGAAACTGTCAGCCAGCCCGCTCTGGGCAGCATCCAAAACCTAAAGGTTTAGGTTGATGTCTTGCAGGCTTTAATTAAAAATAATATATAGGATTAAGTACTTCTCGGCTGTGCTGAGAATCTTAATAAGTCATGTTTCTTAGAGGAAAAATGCAGTACAGCTTTTCCCCAAGCAAGGGGACAGCTTAGTGCCAGTGCTGGGGACAGGTGCGACTTCCAGGGACTTGCTCATCAGTTGTGTTGTGGAGAGAGCAAGGAAAGGGACAAACATGAAGCCTGGTAAAGATTCTGCAGAAAGTAGGTTTGGGACATTTAATTTCAGTGACATGAACAGTTACAGAAATCAACACAACAGAAAAGGCCAAGGGCATGACAGAGGCTCCGAGAGCCTTGTTCGAAGGAGATGTTTCTTGTTGCTGGCCTCACCTTACTGTCTGGAGAGGGATTTAAGGCAACACTCCCTCTGGCAGATGCAGCTGGTGGTTCAGATGAGGCTTGCAGGAAAGGAAATTTTTGGCTTAAGCTGTTTTATCTGCAAAGGCTTTATTTCCCACCAGAGGCCTTGTGTGCACAGTATTTAAATCTTAGGTGCACTATTAATAATCATAGAATGTAAAAGAAAAGGAAGCAATCTTTAAATGCACCCTGGCACACATGGTTATATGCTGTCTGAAATTGCCTTGAGAAGCCTCTTGCTCATAAAGCACTATCAGATTTCCATGCACAGCACGGTGGGGTTTTTAGATTAGCCTTGAAATGGGATTTCTTGCATCCCTACAGCACTAGTTACATCTGCAGCCTGTGCTTTCAGCTGCCTTTCTGGTTTTCACTGGGAAGTGGTGGGATGTTGGGTGAGTTTGCCTGCATTGATCCAGCTGGAAGGGTTTCTGGAGAGGCAGCCATAGATCTTTCAGTCACTGCCCACAGGGCCAGGGGATGGATTCAGTCTGCTAGCACACCAGTTATGGTGTGATATTATTCCTGGAAAGCTTTTGTAACTGCAGAAAAAAACCCACGAGACCTGGCAATTGGAAAATACTCCCAATGGGAAGGAGGAAAGGTGTAATAACTATTGATATTTAGTTGTATTTTAGCTCTCAAAATAGGCGGCTCAATCTCTGCACTACATGCAGTTATATCACTGGAGGGGAATTTTCGAGGTGAGTAATGAGTATTGAAGCTTGGGTGGTGCAAGAGCTGAAGAAGTGCAGGGTGAGAGAAAACTGCTGCGTAGGCCTGGCAATGATGTTTTCTTAAAAGCACTTGTAGGAAAGTAGTAATAAAACAGAAATTGATACAGTTACTGTCTTAGCTGAACAGAGAGATGAGGCAGACGTTTCCCTATCTAGAAATATCACCACACCATCTTACCCGAAAGCTACGCAGCACAGTCAGAATCTGCTGGGGCAGTGAATGTAGAAGTGACCCTGCCTCTGCTGGGGCAGTGAATGTAGAAGTGACCCTGCCTCTGCTGGGGCAGTGAATGTAGAAGTGACCCTGCTGCTGCTGGGGCAGTGAATGTAGAAGTGACCCTGCCTCCGCTGGGTGCCTTGCTGAGAGCTCATGTGCTCAAACCATGTGACATAGAGGTCATTTGTGATGCTTAGTGTTCTACTCATTGCAAGCAGGCAGGTTTTGTCATCCATCCTGATTTTGGTGTTAGAAAAGGCATTACTTGATCTGCAAAAGTAACATTCGATAAAAGCAGTTTCCACAAAACTGCAACTAATCCTTCTGCACAGACCCAAAGTATTTGAAAGTCTTTACACTTTTCAGTCTGTCTGGAAAAGAAACTGCTAAAAGACCATACAGGTCTGTGCCAGTTCTTTAGGGACTGGCGATCAATAATACCAGAATGTTTCTCATGTTATGGTCAAATCTCTTTGGTGCTCATCTGAATTAAAAGGGAGAGAACAAACAAACAAAAAAAACCCACCAAACAACCAACCACTTGTCACTTATTTCTGCAGCCAAGAGAAATACAACTTTCTTCCCCCATACATGGATATTCAAATGACAGTTCCTTTGTTTTTCTGTAGGGAAGCTATTACATGGGCATCATCATGAAAAAGAGTTTTGCTTTTGTTTTTAATTATCTTTGTTTTCTCATTGCTTCTATAGAATTCATTATTTCTTCCTGAGTGTTTTATTTCTCCCTTTGGAAGACAGATTCTTTTTATGGGTGTACTGTTGTTCTCTTCTCCCTTTATACATGCTTATCACTATTTCCAGTTTTGACTAATGAGTTTATTTCTATTTGGAGTGGGTGCAGAGACCTGGGAAGTTGTAATAAAAATAACCCTACTTTTAGTGCCTGCACAATTGAAAATTTAATGATAGAGCATTTGATGACTCGGGTTCACACTAGGTTCCAGGTCAGTAAAAAACTCAATTCTGGCTGTTGGCTTGTCAATACAATACAGATTTCTCACTATCCTCCAGTTCCCAACAGTGCTTTGGCTGCAATTCGGTTTAGAAAAGATGGAAACAAGTGTGTTCTATGCCTTCAGCCTAGGTTTACAGCACTTTCACAAGCTATCGGTTACTGTATAACATTTCCAACCTGTGCAGCATCCTGAAAATATTAGAAACAGAGAATGATGTGGTTAGCGTTATGAAGTATAAATGGTAAATCAGCTTTCCAGGCAAAGCTTGTGTGGAGTACAGCCTGCAGCACAAAGCATTGGCATGGTGCTCCTGCTTCTCCCTTTAGCTGATACAGTGTTCTGTCTTGGTGGCTGGTATTTCATCTCTCTGTATCTGTTTTTCTCCAGTGTTGTTTTCCATGAGAGAGGCCTTAGTCAATTGAAATGGGTGGAATAGTAGGTGGGAAAGGAATTCTTTTCCTTTCTTTTCTTTTAAAAACCTGCATTCCACTGTTAGCTTTTTTCCTTTTTTTTTTTTTTTTTTAATTTTTGTCAGGATTAAATCATTTATCAACAGTTTGTTCATGATGCTCAGCTTCAATTATTTTGGACATTCCTGAGTTTTTGTAGGGAAACAAGTCTCTTGTGATTGTTAAGCATTTCATTATGTTATATTGTTATATCAAGTCCCTTACACACTGATTTGATAGATTAAAGAGGGCTTAAATTACTGCCTTCCCTGTCCACATAAACAAATTACACTTCCGTGTCTATTGAACAGAACTCTATTTTAACTAAAGATGTGGGGTTTAGATACATAAATTAAATAAATGTCAAATATCTTAGGCTGCAAATCTATTGTGTGAAACTGTGGGAAATACATATGGCCTTATGAATAACACTTTAAAGAAAATGCTGCAGTCACTGGAAAACATGTGTTGTAATACAGTGCAGTTCTCATGCTGAGAAACAGCTGTACATTGCAATCTGCAAATACACGTATATTAATTCAGTCTAGGTTTGATACGCTCACAGTCACTGCTTGTTAACTTATGATTCAGTATATTCTCATTAACAAGAATGATATTTTGCTGTGTGCTCAATAATTGCCACCAAGGGGTACTTGACTGTTAGGTCCTGGGTGAAAAATATCCCTAGTCAATGACCTTTAAAAACTTAGACAATTCAGAGCAATAAAATAAGAAGCAGACTTGCCTGCCACTCTTCTAATATAGCGTGGGATATTCAAAGGCATTTTAGCTACAACTCCAAGCTCAATGTGAAATGACAGAGTCAAGCTCTGAGAGAGCCTGCAGGCAGGGCAAAGAACCAGTTTTATTGATGGTGGTGTTTTTAAATGGAAAAAGACATGTTGCTTTTGATAATCCTGTTTTTTTCCTGCCTGTTGTCGTAATGTTTTCTATTTGTAAAGTCTGTGTTTCTTATGCTATATAGGGCTTTTGGTTTGTGTAAAGTCTGTGTTTCTTATGCTATGTAAGGCTTTTGGTTTGGTTTTTATTAACTGAAAAATTTCCATAGCCTCTAGGATTTAAATATTAATGTATTTCTGTGTACTGTTCACGGGGAAAGAAAAGTACAAACCATTACAGGGATATGAACAGAGATGGACTGAATTCATTAGGCATGTGTTTTTAAAATCAAGCTGGTCACCTGGAGGCCAGCACAGCTCTTGGTTATGTGTACCAGGATTCTCTCCAGAGCAAGACTGGGATTTGGTGTATGAATGCTGTTTATGCATGTGTTTTCCTACTCTCTACCCTCTAAAGCTCTGTATGATCAGCCTGCACCTTTGGTTTGCATGTGTTTTGTGTCAACCAATGCTGACCAGGGCAGTCCAGAAAGGAGACTGGGGCTTTTGAAACCACGGCTTCACGTGGGCTGCCTATGCCCAAATGTGCATGTTTAAAGGTGGAGTAATACCTTCAGTGCTTCCTCATGCTGAAATGGGAATCCACCTCAGAAGTGTGTCTTCAAGCAGTGATGGATGCAGTATGTCAAAAAGCAGTGTAGTGCCTAGGATTTATATATTGCAGCAATGACTTTGGTGGAAAGACCTGATGTATTGTGATGGAAAAATGACAGAATAATATTCTCAGCCATAATTTTGAGGGAAAATCAGCACAAGAACATGGGAGCGCAAAAAATCAAATGTCTTAAGAACCACCAGAATCCTTCATGTATGAAAAATTAATCAGTCTGCTGGGGAATAACTCCTGCGGCACACAAGGAAGTTTCTAGTAGCTGTGAGAATAGAACAGCACAAATACAAACCAGAAAAGATCTCTTGGGTACAAGCACAGCAGAAGGACTGCAGGGAAGATGATCTCATGAGAAATTGTTGATGCAGGTTTCTGTCAGCAGATGAAAGCAAGCATGCTCTCAGGAGATAGACTGCTTTGTGGAGAAAGGAAAGCAAAAGCATTTCTGCCACCTTCAGCTCATTGCCTTTCTGAAGTAGCACCAGCACCTCCTGGGCCCCTCTCCATCACCCTTCTGTTAAGTTTATCCACAAATTGTTTAATTTTGTTCCTTCTCTGATCCACAGAGGCAGGGGATCTATGACTGCTTTCAGTTGCCTTGTTAACTTAAGGGATAGAAGACTCTGCAATTAGTTGAAAGGTTGACTCTATAAAGAAATCCCATTAAAATCTCAGGAATTGCTGCAGAGCTGATGGCTAACAGTTTCTGAGGGCCTGGAGAGTTATATAGAAATGAGCAGCATTTAGAAATCCCATTAACAAAACATTTAGGACTGTATACCAAAACACATGAAAAGATTTCAATGCCTAATACTCAAAAAAGAGATTATTTTTGGAATTGTTTTGCTCTCTTTGTGTTGCTGCATAATTCGGGTTTCAGTTAAATAAGCATCTAATTTTCTGCCTGATCTCCATCTTATTCAAAAGATTGTCTCTATGAAGCCTTCTCGTTCCTCTGCCTTACAGCTCTGTATAGTGTTTGCCTTAGTCTGACAGTACCTTGAGAAAAGTCGCACTGAGAATAAAACTGCACAAAAAGAAAGGAAGACTGCCTGCCGTCGGGAGTGCTGGACCGCAGACATCTCCTCCACCACAATGCACCTACCCCCCTCTCTCTGGTGCTGTTGGTGAGGCGGTGAGGACAGGATAAAGATTGGAGGGCTTCCCAGCCCAGACACTGTGTGCTGTGAAAATAAATCATTCTTTCTTCCACCCTTTTAAAACAAGAAGATTCTCTTCTAAGGAAATCCTTGGAAACATAATGATGAGACAATTGCCCTTGCACTCAGATTTCTATTTGTTTTCTAAAGTCAAAATCCCTCTGTGAGTTTTGACCTGTCCTGCACAAAATCCTGTTATCTTTTAACCTTACTCCACCATCTTTTTCTTGAGTGTAACTGAGGTCTGAAAACACTCAGCTGCTACAGTGTAGTTTATATTAAATGCGTGAAAAAATCACTCTGATTTGGAGATTCTCAGGCTGCTCGACAAATACTGTTGTGAGAGGACAAGGAGTAACGGGTTCAAACTTAAACAGGGGAAGTTTAGATTGGATATGAGGAAGAAATTC
>JAOEHY010029008.1:48387-62949 GCA_025447955.1 Psilopsiagon aurifrons
CAGAAAGATTCCTGTTGGCTTCAGCTGGCTTTGGATGAGCCACTGTCTCAGTAAGTAGAAGTCAGCCACAGAAAGACTTGTGACCTTGTGGAAGCTGCCACCCTCCCTAAGGGATGACAGTAATGCATAGGCAGGCTCAGGCATGGTGTTTCATGCTCTGATGTGAAGTTACCAGATGGTAATGGGGTGATGAAAGGAAGTCTGGAAAGATGCATCTCTGCCTTGGCTGGTATATAAATTTTCAGTGACAAATTTTCTACTGTCTTTTGGCCCTTCATTTGTTTTTCTTGGTGTAGTATATTACAGTTTTCAAGCCAGAGATGAAAGGGACATTGTTTTTTTTAAGACGGAAAGCTTGTGCTTTTAAAAGGGTTTAGCTTAATAACTCTATTTACCCACCTTCTGTTTGTTTACTTCATTTTCCTTCTTCCCAGCACTTAAGTACTTCAGCTATTTAAAATGTTCTCAGTGGAGGTAAAGATCAGTGCAAATAGTAATGTACTTGTATTTCCCAATGCCTGACCAAGAAGTACTCTCTTCATTTGTAAAGAAATCCTATTTATTTTTATAATTAATTTTATCCTCATTTCCATTATATCATTCCCAATTATGGACTGCTCTTCAGGAGGGTGTATGCTTGTGGCTTAAGGACAGCTATGCTCAGCAGGGATGTTTGCATGAAGCAACAGCCATCCTACAGGTGCTTGACAAGGAAGCTTGGACATGGCAAAATCTAAAGAGCGCATCTGATTTGGGGGTTGTTTGGCATTAACTGCTCTGCCTGCCTATGCTGCATCATAAAAGCCCTTGTTTGAAGGTTTCCTGTGCTGCCCTTCTCTACTCTGGGCTAATGTTTTCTGCTGGATTGCTTGGTTTGAAATGCAGCATGGCCTTGCCTTTCCTGAGCCCCTGGGGAGGTGGGAGAGCAGTTGTACTGTGTGATGCACCCTGTAAAGCAGCTGGCAAAGCCCCAGCTATAATTGTGTAAAATGTGACGTTAGGGCTTGGGAAGGGTTTTAAACCTCAGGCTTTAGGCATTAAGCCAGCCTCTGGTTGACTGGGATTAAGACTGGGTGACAAAGGAATTCTTTTGCGTGGTCTGGTCCTGGCCTTGCTGTGCTGGGGTGGAGAGGTGGTCACTGCGTGTCTGAGCAGCACAGAGCAATTTCCATAGCAGAATGGGATGAACTTGTGTTTGAATTCTTAGTGTTAATAATGTTACTGTAGGTGGCATATAGTTGTAGGCACATTGTAGGTGGCATAGTGCATATGTGTTACAGCCTTATCAGGATTCAGAAATCTCATATAGGTGCTGTACAGTCAGATGCATGTTTAGCACTGGAATGGGTTGCCCAGGGAAGTTGTGAATGCTCCGTCATTGGAGGTGTTTAAGGCCAGGTTGGACAGAGCCTTGCATGGCATGGTGTAGTGAGAGGTGTCCCTGCCCATGGCAGGGGGTTGGAACTTGATGAACTGAAGGTCCTTTCCAACCCTAACTATTCTATGATTCTATGACTATTTCATAGAGTCAATATCTCCTTCGGGGTATTGTGCAGATAAGTGACTCCCATATTTACTTACTGCTTTTGCTTATTTCAGAGATATTTTTTTGAATAGCCAGATGCTACACTATTATCAGGAATCAGATAATGGCAGATACTTACTTTTCACAGTACTTGAAGGCAAACCTGCGTTACCAAATTCTGTTCTATCATAACACTGGGAAAAGAAAGAAATACATTGTACCAATCTGTGTGCACAGTAAAGGGAAATGTTTAGTAAGTCCACGATCACCTGGTTTCATTTACTGAGGCTCAGTGGATTTTATGTAATATATTAAATGTCACATGTAAACAGAGCAGCAGAGCTTTTCTTCAGAAACTCGGGGTTTTGTCTCCCTCTGGTGAATCCGGATGCTTAGCATGTCTCTGAGGAAAGAGCTACAGAGCTTGGTGATGCCTTCCTTGGAAGAGCATGTCACCTTCCTGCTGACAAGCACTGATGCTCTCTGCCTGCTGCAGACACAGGCACTCTGGCTATCTGTTGCTTGGGTAAGGTTTCTTATACTTCAGATTGTGAAAAACATGTTGATATTACATTTATGGAAGAGCAGGCTGGCTGACATTTCATTTCTGGCATAGACCTGGATTTGGCTTTGGAGTGGTGTTGGTGAGCCCGGTCAATTCCAATGGAGGAGGGAAAAAATCAGATGTTGGTATTAACATCATTAGATTTGCCATCTGCTTAGAAGTTCAGGAATTATGAGATATAAATTACTGGTATTTGTATAACTGATCACTGGTTTTAACCTGTTACATTTAGGGCTCTTGCAGAATCATATATAATCATATGTATGGAGCAGTGTTGTTCTCACGCTGAGATCTGGAAGCAAAGAGCTCAGCATTCACCTGTCTCCAGGAGGATATGATGTCTTTGTGCGTTCTGTGTCTTGGGCCAGGAATGAGTGTGGACAGCATTGTGCTTGCCCTAAGTGGCAAGAAAGGTGGTATAAGGCATCTTCAAGCATTATTCCTGGCAAACCTGACACAGTGCTGCCCCTGCTAACTTCACTTATGCGGATTAAGGCTAGAGCTAGGTGTCTGGAAGGCATTGATGGTATCCTTTTTATGTTGCATCAGCTTTCTTCTTCTGTCTGCAGAAGTTCTTTTATGTGCCTGAAGTAGATAACAACTTGAGCTTTTGTGAAGCAAAAGAAGAGAGATATTAAATATGAATTTACAAATATTCTTACTTCCCAGGGTAAAGAGATTACTGACCTCTTTATCTTTTGGAGGTCTTTTCAGTAGAATAAGGTGGCAACAGTGGGTTTTTCCTGTTCTCCAGCTTATATATAGAGGCTACAAACTCCCACTAATATTCATAGCACAACAGCAAGAATTGTTGCATTAGCAAAGAACTGCTGACCAAAAATTGAATTTCTGTAAGCAAAACTCTAGGTGCTTCAGAGATGGCAGCTTTTCTAATCTCTTCCTATGCTGCAAACAGATCTTCACAGTGCAGGCTGTGGAAGAGGAAAGAGGCCACTGCTGCCCTCTGCTATCAGGCAGAACTCTTGAAAAAGCAAAATACATTCATGCCTGATCCCTCTGTTTGTCCTTTTTATTAAGCCACATGGGCCTTTGAAGGACTGTCAGGATGCCCGTATTAGTGCAGGGCTCTAAGGAGAGGGTGCCTTGGAGGGATGTGTAAGAGAAGTGTTTCATGCAGATGTCAAATCTCTGCTGGTCAGTGGTCCCTTACAGGTCCTAACTGTTACAGATTAGAACAAGCCTAGATTGCTCTGATTTACTGCTGGAGCCAGGATTGGAGCCAGTGTGACTGAAAGCTGACCCTGGAGACTCTATGCTTTTGCTATGACACTGTTTATTCAGGATCATGTCTAGCCCCTGCACCACTCCTTGGGGAGCAACACAGGGAAACGTTATCAAGGAGGTATTAGCCAAGGGCGTGGAGGGGCGTAAATCTGAAACAGGGCAGTTGTGGTTAATATAAACACATTTAATCCTTGAACCTCCTCTCAGCATTAATCATTTCCATCTGTAGCACGCGCCGCTGTTGCTGCCAGAGCTGATCCTTGTCCAGCTGGCTGTTGCAACTCTCACACAAGATGCCAGATCTTCCCAGAAGTCAGGATCATTAATGCCATGAATCACACAGCCTCAGCTGGCTCAAACTGCAGGGCTTTGTTTCAGAGACCTTTGTGTCCATGCAGTTTCTCTTTTCTTTCTCACCTTGAGAAGTGCAGTAGGGTTTATGCTGCCATGCTTACTCTTTTTCCTGTGCAATGTTTATCCTTGTACTTCTGACATATTTAATTTGCTAGCTGTTGTGCTGTTTTAATTGACATCTAGACCAGATCTATGTGAATACTACAGAAATATGGGAATGCTTATTTCCACATGCCAAGAAATTTGCATCTATTGCATCTGTGCTATTTAATTTCCAAGGCTAAGGGACTCTGACTTTTGTTCTATGTTTATAAAGCACTAGAGCCATATTAAGGTATTCTGGCCCCTGAAGTAGAATGACAGCTTTGAGGTCTTCTTGGACTTGAGCCACCAGAGTGGGAGGGATGGTCCCAAAGGGAGCCATGTCTGGCTAAACTTGCATGTAAACAGTCATCAATTTTTTCCTCCCTTTAGGTGCTGGGGAGGGAAAAACTTAACAGGCAGGGAGAATGTGCTGAGCCCTACTCTGTGTGGGACTGCAACTTTTCTCCCCAAAGCTCTTTCTGAATGAGTGCTGCTGGCAAGAAACTGGGGGCAGGGTCCAGGTCAAGGGGAAAATCAAAGCTGTGCCCTAGTCCATCACCAGCAGGTGTGAGGGATGGTTCCTACTCGTGGAGCTGAGCTTGGGTCTCAAAGTCTGGACAGTGGCAAGAGCCTTCCTTGTATTTCTCTAGCTATGGCTCAGGCTATAGCACCAAATTAGCCACTTCTGGATCTTAATGCTCTGCTGCATTCATGTGAGCTCCTGAAGGCACGCAGTCATGAAGACATCTGGGGATGGAGACTCGGTTGCTTTCATTCACAAAGTGCTTCAGTGATTAATCACTCTCATGATGAAAAGTTGTATTTTAATCCCAGTTTTAATTTCTTCAGCTTCCATCAGGTGATCCAAGTTACACTTTCCCTTCCTAGATTAAATAGCACTTCAGGACCTTCTTGTTCCCCCCAGAGAAGTACTTGTACATGGTAATCACATCACCTTTCAGTCCTCATTTAAGCCTTTCAAATGCAAGTTATATTCTTTGTCTTTCAGGGCTTTGTGGAAACTCTTTTCTGCATTTTCAGTCTTTGCAAAGGGATTAGTAGCACTTAGCTCAATGCCACTGTTATACACTCACTCCTCTTCCTACTGTAGGACACTATGTTACTGGGATGTCAGGGTGGGATTTCTGGACATTGTGACAGAACCTTCCCTGGTTTTCTGCTCCAGGATGGAGACTGTTAACTTCCAAGTTTGTTCTGTAGTATGTTTAGGTACAGGGCTTTGCACTAATAAAACCTCATGGCCAGGCCCAGCTTCTCAGGTTGTCTCTGTTGTTCTATATGACTACTTGTCTGTCTCAATATTTTCATTCTACCCATTTTTGTCATCTGGCAATTTGATCATCAAAGTTTTTTAAAGTACTTCTTGGATCACTGGTGACAGCAACTCAGTTGTGTCGGATCTAATATATTTCCATGAAAAAACAAATCACTAGAAACAATGTGGCATCAATTATGGTTCTTTAATAAACTTGTGTTCTTGAAATCTATCAGCCTGTCATTTATACGAGCCGTTTTTTATCAGAACATGCTGCAAAGCCAAAGTGAGCGCTTGAGTGAGGTCTGTGTACCCTACACTACACATCTGCAGTTTTCTCCATTGAGAAAAACACAAGTCTTCAAGAATCTTTTCCATAAAACTGTGTTGATGGTGTTAATTACATCCTTCACTGCTTATCAGTTGAATCTCATTTTGATGCATGATTTCAGTCATGATTTTACTTGGGACTGATGTTGATGCCACCTCCTTTTATCTTGAAATGAGAAAATTTACTAGCTGTGCATGCCAAAACTGATATATGTCTTTATCTTTTGAATTTCTGTCTTGTGCTTCGGTATCCATAGATGTAACTTGTTACACTATTCATGTGAGTGTTACAGACAGCACTGGTTTCGTGCATCTCCTGAAAACAGGTGCAAATGACCGCTGTTGCTTGGTAATCAAATGATGAATATGTATTTGGGGTTTTAACACTCCATCTGCTTGAGAAAGTTCATTCTGTTTGGAGCAGAAAGAAAATCATACTTATCTTCATCTAAACACCTGGTTCTGGAACTTTTTTGTGTGTCCATATTATTTTCTTAAGTAATTCTTTGACAGAAATTGTCAGGAAGAAAATACTGGGAGAAAAAACGTAGGGACACAGCATGGTTAGCAATAGCTGGCCTTGAGTTCAAGGGAAAAAAATATTCTGTTCATTTTAAACAGAGGATTTTTTTGCAAAATTGCAGGTGAAAATACAGGTATTTCAGCAGTTTTCTTTGTCTTTTGGTCACCAAAAAGACTACTTTTCTTAACCTCATGTTTAAGAATGTGTAACATAAGTGTATACATAGATTTAGGCTGCCTATTAATTCTGTTGCCACTGGAATTCTCTGATCTTTGCTGTAATTGAACTGTCACTGACTTGGGGTTGTGTAATGTACCAGAAGGCTTGCCAGAGAGTGGTTTGCTGGACACTGAACAGGGGTTTCAGATCTTCTTCCCCCTCAACTCTTCTCGTTGTGTATAAATGGTGAAAAAGTATTATTAGTACTTAAACCATGCAATATGTTTTGCTTCAGCTCTTCAGCTTTGAGTCACTGTAATTGCGTTTGAGAATGAAATTGCTAGTGTTTGTATTGTTATGATTCTCATTTTAGTTTTTTATTGCTGACAAGCTGGTACATGCAGAAAAGAAACTAGATCATAGAGCTGAAAGCATAGTCTGAAGTTTACAGAAAAAGGGTGCTGTAATTTGCAAGCAATCTAAATCTTTCCTTTATTTCCTAACAGCACCTATAACTTGGAAACTATTTGCAGCATCTCTGGCATGCAAATGTATCAATTAGAGAAATTAAAAAGGTATCAAATGAATAGAGCTTAACTAATTTTTTTGCTAATCAGGTTTCTTGGACAGTTTCCAGATCATGGGAAAATATGACAAAACAAAATATGCTGGAAATGAGCAATTGTGTTCTGGAATTTAATCATTTCCCCCCAGCTTTTTTTTCCCCCCTAGTCTAACTGGTTCCATGTTTGGATATACTCTATACAGTGAGGATCCTCTTACCCTGAGCCAAAGCCCAGCAGAGTCAATTCGAACATTCCACAAAGACCTCCAGGTGATGTCATGTTTTCCTCAAAAGGGCTTTGCAGATTAGTAAGAGTCTCTGATGCACAACACAGAAATTGCCTTCCCCTGCAGATCAGGAAAACGTTCCATGTACCTGCTCCATGTGGGAGCTTTACTGAGTTTTTATGCCCACTTTCCCTGCCTTTTCCAATCTGCAATGACTGCATCTGCAATAAATACGAAAAAGTCCACAGGTTTTTTTGCCAATAGCTCTCTAAAACTTCTTGGGTCCAACATATCTCAGTATTCAAGAGGAATGTCTTTGCTGAAACTCCTTCTGCCGTCTGGATTAATCACCCGTTGTTTTATGGTTCCGAAATGAATGATCCAATTTACTACAAATCTGAGAAAGAGTGTAAGGTTGCTTAATGCCTAGGAATAAAAAACCCCTTGAGACAGACAGGCAATTAAGAGAAAAAAAAGGAACAAACAAAAAAACCCACATTGCCTTGGCTTGTACTTTATCTCACTGCTACCAGCTCTTCTTATTCTCCGATTAGGCAGGCAGCATGTTGACACAGCCTAGACTGTGAGTTCTTACACAAAAAGAAGCATTTTTAATAAAACATACTTGCCTACTCTTTCATAGTGACAAGACTGCTGCAATTTACAGTGTTATTCACTCTCCTTAAAACTGAATTTCTTATCTTTTTCCCAGCCAAGAGCTTTCATTCTCAAATTCATAGTTTATCTGCAGTATTTTCACTGGTTCACAAGAACAGTATCATATTAAGGTTCTTTAATTTTCCTTTATGAATTATATGTTCTGTTAGACTTCATATCAATACCCTGGTCATTTTTGCCTTCAGCCATTGCAACAAGGAGCAGGTCCAAGGAGATACTCTGCTGCAGCCCCACAGCACCAGTGACCTGCAGAATGTTCCTAGTAATGGTGGGTTGTTCTGAGACAAAGGCATGATATAATTCATTTGCTGGAAGACAAAAGTTAATAAAAAGCCAGATGTAGTTTGAGGTGGTCAGAAGGATTCTAGTGAATCTGCCTTGCCCTTTCATTTTCCCTTTCCTTTTCCAGAAGTAGATTTCAGGCCCTCAGTCCTTTCAGTTTACAATCCCTCTCTTTAGGCTCACTGTAGTATTTCTCAAGTGGAAAACAAGCTCTTTTTGCTAATCATAAAAGGCAGGAAGTTTATTATGTGCAAAGCAGAATGTATTTGTGGGCTGCAAAGCAATAAACTCCCTTTGATGGCAAAACATAGTGTATATTTCATTTTGGTAGTAGAGGCTGCAGGACATACTCTACATCAGGACATTTGGTAGATACTGTTCAATTTTATTCTCACCTTTGTTCATATTCCAAGATGAACTAGATTAAAAACTGCTCAGATTTTACATGTGTTCTGTAGGAATGACTTCCAGCACAGAAGAGGGGATCTCTATAGAGTGCCAACACTGCTTGCAAGCTTAGAGAGTCTCCGTGTGGGCACAGCTCTTAGGTGGTCTCAAAGCCCTCCCGTGATGTTAAGTCAGTTTGCACACCTTTTAGTGAATTTGTTTTCACTTGAGTTTTTGTTGATTATCAATGCGATGAAAATCAGTTCTGAAACAGCAGTGCACCAAAATAAATATGGACAGTATAAATATGATTCTGAAGAGTAAAAAGGGCATAAAAATACGCTAGATACCCTCATGTTTGACCAAAACATCCCCAGCAAGAAATGTGAACGCTTGAACTGAAGTGCTAATCTCCTGAAATTAATCTTCCAAACTACTACAGATTTGTTTGTTATAGTATGTAGCACTTAAATATGAGGAAGGTTCATCTTCATCATAACATACAGTGAGTGTATTTAACCAATTAAGACACATCAAAACATTACAAATTGCAAACTTCTTAGCAAAGACTATTATAATTATATTGGAGCCAAGTGTTCAATTAAACTATTAATAGAACTCTTATCCATTTTTTTTTAGTCTCTTGAAAATAAAAAGCAAAACAAAACAAAAACCAAAACCAAACCTGAAACCTCTTCTGTATCCCATGATGTTAGTAAGTAAAGAAGATTAAGCAAGCAAGTTGAAACATAGGCTCACTTCTTATGTTCTGTGAATTCCAGCTTATTAGCCTCTGCCGTAGGGATTAGCATACAAAACCCAACATCTCCTTTGATTTGTTTTCTTTAAATTATATTAACTGGTTCTAGGAAACATTTTAATATGAGAGCAATATAACCAGTTTCCCTTTCTGCCTTTCATAATGAAGTAAACAAGCCCAAAGACCACTCAAAGCTGTGCAAAAACTTTGGATAAAAACATTTGCATGCTGACAGCCAGGGTATCTTGAACTGCCAGGATTCATTTTTCTTAGTAAATCAGGAGTAGATGCATAAAAAAGTTGTTCATTTAAAGTAAGTATACTTCTGGCTGAAAAGTAAATCTGACCCCAAAAAAGGTATTCATGAATCATAGTCCACAGACACCTGCACCAACAGTGAAGTAAAGCTGAGTAAAGATACATTTGCAATTTCTATTCTTACCTCTAATTCATCTGATTAAACAAATATTTACAAGAGTTTTAATGAATCTAGGAAGTCATGCCAAAAGATGCCTATGGAACTAATTTTCTAAAGCAATTAGAGGTGAATATTTCATTTAGTATTTTGTTGTATCAGTGCTCAAAATAGTATCTCCAAATTGCAAGGAAATATGTAGGAAATCATCATCAAAGGCAATGGGGTGATGTTCACACAGGAATCAGCCTCTCATTTAGTGGTCTGTGCACTCAATGGTCACAAGGGTGTTACATCCCAGTAGCACTCACTCCAGTATTTCTGAGCAATACCAATAGTGTCACATGTGGCTGTTGCAATGCACACCTTCTCCAGGTATGTGGAATTGTGTTGTCTGGGGGCACTGTACTGTTAAAAAACTTTCAGGTATAAAGGGCATAAAAATGATAGGACAGGGAGGAATGGCTTCAAACAGAAAGATGGTAGATTTAGGTTAGAAATTAGGAAGAAATTCTTTACTAGGAAAGTGGTGAGACACTGGAACAGGTGGCCCAGAGAAGCTGTGGCTGCCCCATCCTAGGAAGTATTGGATGGGGCTTTGAGCAATCTGGTCTAGTGGAAGGTGTCCCTGCCTGTGGCAGGGATATTGGAACTAGATGAGCTTTAATGTCCCTTCCAACTGTGATTCTCTAGAAAACAGACTGATCTCGGGCACTAAAGTTAAGCAGTTCCAGTGCCCATCAGGAAGGCTGGTTTCTGAGTATGGAAACCTCTTATCTTGTTGACTAGAGAAAGAGTGTGCTATCCTTTCTTGGATTGCAAGTGTTCCCAGACGGTAAGGAGAGATTGAGCACCATGGTGTCTATTGCTGCAGTTTCAGCCATTTCACAGGTAGGGCCTGTTCCTACTCCTGCTCTCTCTGCCTGTTAAGTCAGGCTCAACTTTGAGGTGTGGATTTTCAGGGTTTCTTTCTTACTATCTCTTTTTCCATTAAAGAGGAAATGGGACAGTAGCATCCAGCAGGATGCAGGAGAACTGTCGTTCTGCATATGTCACTGTTTTTGTTTTTAATTTGGGTTTGTGATTTCAGAGGCAGCCTGGTCTTGGCTTCTGCTTAGGCTCAGTGCATAACTGTGTTGCCTCTGCTTACTGCATTGATACCATCTTAGGTTTAAGTGGCTGAAATCCAACTTGTCAGGACCTCTGAAGACTTCCCTGACCCACTGTAATTCTGCACACTGAGCTGATCAAGCTTGCCTTCCAGTAAGAGTTCTGCGGATATATCTTAAATACCTCTGGAGAAGGCTTGGCATACCCACGGGAGTGGGCTTGTACTCTCCATTCAGCGCATCAGTTCTTCTGAGGAATTGGTACTGTGGTCTTGCAGCTGGCCAGGTTCTAGCTGGTGGGGTTTTGCAGGAAATAAAAATCACATTGTCCCTCTGTTTCCTCTCTGAAACAGGGGCTACTTTGCCAGTCTTCAGCAAGGTATCTCCACTAGAAAGCTGCTGTTTAGGAGGATGAAGGCTATCCCACCAAGATGCCCAGACAGCAAAATAGATTAATAGACATGATGGGAGAGGGAGGGACACTGCTTCAGGTGCCTGCTTGACCTCATTCTCAGAAGCTGCACTTTAAGCAGCAAAATAATATTTAGCTACTTTATATATCATTTGGATAAAGAGGGTGCCCACCAGCTGGACTGCAGCAGCAGCAGGTTTGCAGCATTCTGCTCAGGGAGGTGGGAAGGATATCCAGCCACCTTTGCTTCTGTGGTGCAAAGTTTCATTGAGGTGCAGCTGAGCAGGAAACTGGAAGTCTTTAAGGATAGAGCAGGATTCAGAAAAAGGCAAGGAAAGCATCATGCCTGTTGTTGATCCCTGTTACAGGTTCACCAAATTGGCCTTTTCTTAAGGGAAACTGGCAGTAATTGATGGAAATTCATTGCTCTCCCTCCTTCTTTGCTCTGCTAGAGATTGATGCAGGTAATGTTTTTTAAATGAATACATTATTTGAGTGAAAGCAGTGATGGATCAGAGGTGGAGTGCTTTCTACTCCCACTTCACATGTTGTTTTAAATATTCCTGCTCATTGGTATTGGCAAAATCATGCATGGTTGTTTCTTGCACAGGTGTTAAGGCTGCAGTTACCTCATGCTATTTAGTGAAACTAAAGCAAGCTACAATATGGCTATACCCAGCATCCATGTTATTGCTTTACCCACCAGCAAAAAAGCAATGGGAAACATCCCTAAAGCAGTTTTTATTCAGTACCACCACCACACTGATGTGGCTGCACAGCCAGGGTCCACTGATTATGAGACATTATTTGATTCTTTTAATTTGATTCCTTCTGTTTCAACCAGGAATCTGTGAACCAGAAATCAAAGAAAATTTGATTTCAGAAGAACCTGAACACAATATATTTGAAAGACATATTTCCTCACTCAGCAGCTGCTCCAGGGAACCATAATATTCTTGTTGCCAGCAACAAGGTCAGTGGAGCAGTGAGGGAGCCCCTGGGGTGTCTGTCTGCTGGGCATCCCTGCCCTGTCACTTCAGAGCAGCCCAAAGTTTCCAGCTCCTTCATCCCAGCTCCTTCAAGATATTATTCTAGAGGCTGGAGCAGAGTGTGGTCAAGTTCTGCACCTTCAGTTCATTAATTCAGTACCCAAGAACCCAGAGGAGCATTCAAGAAATCAAAATCTCCAAGTAACTGGGCAAGTATGAAATGCCAGACTCTTATATTTCTGCATTACTTCTTGTAGGCTTTCTCTACACAGCATTTTAAATTATGTAGATCGGAACAGAATATGCGTGCCACAAACTGGGAACATTTATTCAGTCTTAGATATACTCGGCATAGCTTTTTATTTCCAATGAGGTTTATAAAACAAATCAGTTACCTCCAAACATGGATTAGTAGCATTCACTCCTCTTCTCTGAATAATTCCAACTCATGCCTATCAGGGTTGACTTTGATTTTAAATTTGATTGCAAAGAATGACTTAATTTTGGTTTTCCTTTGCAGTGCTTAGGCTGCAGGTGTCTGACAGAAATATTCACAAGGTAGGTGTTCCCACTCATGGTCCCTGTGTTACCACTGCAAATTATTCACCTTTGTATGTTGTAAGCAATGATAAAAAAAAAACATTGGGAGTGATCCAAACATTTGTTTATAATAGCATTGTACATCTAAATCCTCTCTTCCTGGTGACATTCTCAGATGTGTAAAGTGACTGGATCTTTTCCAGGCCCTTCCCTAAGCTTAGAGAATTCCTTCCAGGAACACATTACTGACTTACAATAAGTGCAGTCAACTAGTTTGACTAATAGTTGGCTTGGATTATGACTTTCAGGCTTTCCTACTTTAATTTAGATGCATACAATATAGAGGTGTAGCAAGCACACAATTACGCAGATTCTTTCTTCGAAATTGCCCAGCAGGGATGGATGATCCCCATTAAAATTTTCTGTTGAAAATTATATGAGCAGAACTGCAGTTTCAGTTTCTATTCTTATTTTTTTCACAGCAGAAGAATATGTCTGTATGTCTCAGGATACATTCATGTGTCTCTGAACTTACCTTTTTTGTGTGCGTTAAGAATGAGACTCGGATATAATAGCACTGATCTTTGCTGACGCCAACAGAAGTCTTGCAAATACCATGGGACTGAGTTCCTCATAATTTTTGGAGTGTTCATGCAACCTCAGAAATTTCGAGGCAAAATCATAGTTTTAAGGATAAGAATTTTGTTGACTTCACGCTAGAACTGCTGGATATTCCGTTCATCAGATGATGCTTGGAAATAAATATGTTTTTCTTTCTCTGCCTAGAATGTTAGCAAGCCCGCTAAGGCTGTTTCACACTGATTTAACCTGGAACAATGTCTTTCATATAATCAAGTTATTTCATAGCTGAGGTTCAGGATGTGTTTCTTGTTTTTATCTTCTAGTAGTTTTAATTTTGGTTCCAGGCACAGATGAAGCAACAGTCTTCCAGTAGAAAATCTGGTGAGCCTGGCGTAACCTAAGCAGGGATTTTAATGTCCAGTCCTGGCTTACATGTGTGCACTTCCTATGTACAGCTTCCCAGATGAGCTTGGCTTATGCTTGTGACCACTGTTCTTGTGTGGGCACAGGGTGCCCAGCTCAGCACCCAGCATACAGGAGAACCAAATCTAAGCTATTAATGCAGGACAGACATCCCCAAGGTACTAATCAATAGTCTACAAAGAGATGGGGGCTTCCACCCTTTTCTGTTCCTTATATAATGTCCTTTCAGTGATGTGTCCTTGTCTGCTGTCCTCACAGTGTCTAGCTAGTTTGCAACAGTTATCTGGTTTTCCGTTTCTCTGAAAAGACTAAATACTGCCTCTATCTCCTGGGACAATTTTACCCAGTATTTTTCTTTTCAAGCTGCTTCTTTGAGCTGAAATCCCTCCAGATAGTTCTTAAAAGGTCAGCTCCAGTGTATTTAAAAAATAATGTGGTATTTTTTGTTCAGCTAATTCCCAACAGTTATTTA
This sequence comes from Psilopsiagon aurifrons, assembly GCA_025447955.1. NCBI lineage: Eukaryota > Metazoa > Chordata > Aves > Psittaciformes > Psittacidae > Psilopsiagon > Psilopsiagon aurifrons. The sequence goes on from JAOEHY010029008.1 coordinate 62,290, forward strand.
ACTCTTGTGAATTTCTTTTTTCCCCAGTTCAAGCTTGCCCTTGTCATTAATATTACATTTCAGAAAAGGAAATGATGAAAATCTGGAATTGTTTCTCAGGCTGCACCAAGAGTGGCTTTGCCACGTGTATTTGTCAGACTCAGATGGGCCTCACAGAATATCTCTACTTCTGGGATTTCAAGGACTTGGAAACATCTTACTAGTGGTCTACACAGGTGTTCCAGAGACAAACTGGCTTCAGCTGCTAACGCACCAGGCCAGCGACTTTGATATCACTCTATCACCAGGCCAATATACAGCTGAGTCTTGGTTTTAAGCCTCATTGCTCTTAAAAAAATGACAGCTAGTTCAATTGCAGATAGAAAAATTAAACTAAAAAAAGCAACAGGCAGATTTGAACTTTCTGGGATGATTCCTGCTTTTGTTCAGGCATAAGGAACTCATTTCTTTCAGGTAAAATAAATTTAGAATCATAGAATAGTTAGGGTTGGAAAGGACCTTAAGATCAGCTAGTTTCAACCCCCCTGCGATGGGCAGGGACACCGCACACTAAACCATGTCACCAACCTGGGCCTGAACACTGCAGGGATGGAGCATTCACAACTTCCCTGGACAACCCATTCCAGTGCCTCACCACCCTTACAGTAAAGAATTTCTTCC
>JAOEHY010029011.1:0-10751 GCA_025447955.1 Psilopsiagon aurifrons
ACTTCACCTGACTGCCATGATTTTTCAGCTATGATGGACAGTGGCTTAGCAACTTCATTTGCAGCTCCTTCAGGACCCACGGATGAATTTCATCTGGTCCCATGGACTTGTGTACATTCAGGTTCTTAAGATGGTCTAAAACTAGATCCTGTCCTACAGTGTGCCCAAGGTCTTCATTCTCACTGTCCCTGTGTCTGCCTTGCAAGACTTGGGTGGTGTGGTCAGAGCATTTGCTAGTGAAGACCGAGGCAAAAAAGTCATTTAAGAACCTCAGCCTTCTCCAAATCCGGGGTAGCCAGTTCTCATGATAGCTTCTGGAGGGGGCTCACGTTGTCCCTAGCCTGTCTTTTATTTGCTGTGTACCTATTGAATCCCTTCCTGTTACCTTTAATATCCCTAGCCAAGTTCAATTCTGGGTGGGCCTTTGCTTTGCTATCCTGGTCCCTAGCTTCCTGGAGAACATCATCTCCCTCTGCACTCAGGGAGATTAAGTAAAGGAGATGAGATTTATGGTTGATTCTGTGGGTTTTTTGCTTCTTTTTAGAAACATTTGTCTGTAACCTTTCTAGCTCTTTCGTGTATGCGCTTCTTTAACTAATGCTCCCTTCTGCAATTTTAATCTTCAGCTATGGGCTTCAGTCTAGTGTGAGCTTACCCTGATTTATACAAGCATGTGTATTCACAGAGAGCTCCTGTCACTGGTGTGTCTGCTGTATATTCATGAGGGCTTGATTCTTCCTCTGAATTTCATACCCAAAGTAGTCTGTGAGCTCTGGTATCGTGTACTTCCTGTTCCTCAGGAAGATGTTTGGGGAACAAATGGTCCTTGCAGCGCAAGTGACTGAGACACACAGTCTCTTTGGCTACCTCATGGTACCTGGTCTGATAAAAGCTGCTTCTTTGCTTGCAGTAGAGGATAGAAGCAGTTTTAGAAGTATGTGGAAGGTACCGCATGCTCTGCTGTCTGAATGTAGATGCTTTGAAGTGCCCTTTCAAATGCTGTAAGGAAAGACGATTCCATTTCATATAATGCTTTCTATCAAATGCATCACCTGACTTAGCTGGCATTTGTGAGAAATGGATAAAAAGCATAGGTGTCTGTGTATCAATGCTGGGGAGAAAAGCCTGCAGCCTTTTAGCCTGAATAAATTGAGAGCAAAAATACTTGGTGCCAGTGATTACCCAGTAGAGGTCCTGGGTTTAGCTCCAGAAATGACCCCAGGGGAATGGACTTTTTTCCATGCAGAAGGCTTCATGATGAAAGACGTGATGTATCATTTTGCATTTTAGTAAAATCTTTGGATGAGTCTTTGGTATCTGTTTTTACAGTAAGTGCTGCAGTATTCCAAACAAGCATACAGCTTCTCAGTGTGGCACAGGGAAGTATGTGGATAACTAGGAGTTTTGAAGTTTTTAGACAGGAATAAGTGTGAGGTCAAGCAGAGTAAAAGGGTTGTAATTGCCATCTCTGTGACAGTACTGACAGAGAATTGAATTGCCAGTATTTAGCATTAGGTACTCATGCTTTAGTCTTCTGCATAATACCTGTTAGCATCTGCAGGCTCTTGCCCTGGAGTGTGGACATGAAAGCATGTATTTGCCATGTGAAAATAATTTCAAACATGCCCAGCCGTATTCCCATTTGAATTCAAAACTCCCTAGTCTGATTTTGTTGGCCTGTGTACTAGTGGTTGATAAGTTTGGCTTTGATGTTTGGCCCCTTCACTTTTTCATGTATATTCCTTTGAATAGGAGTACTAAAACTTCTGGCTTACTGGGGAAAACATGCTTCCTCGCACCACATAGCACAAAGCTGCAGGCGGTGAGCTGAAAAAATATTTGTAGGCAGATCATAAGATCTGTCTGCTTTATTTTCTGAAATTGCATGCTGAGAGAGTAATATCAGGTATTTTTTTCCCTCTTTACAGAGTCAACAGGCTGGCGACATAACGCAGAAGCAAAATGGGACTTGCCAGTCTGTATTACCTTCATTAGTTAATGTCAGTGTGCTGATTTTTGCTTCTCTCTGATGTCTACAGACAGTAATAAATCACATTTGACCGGGCCAAGTCAACTGGCTGATTTGTAAACATAAAGCTGCATTTCAGATTTTTAAAGAGCTCACATTGGATTAACCTGGAGTAGTGCAGATTGCAGCTACAACAAACGAACTGAAGATTTGCTACTGGAAAGTACAGCGTATACTTTATGTATGCAAAACTAATTAAAACACATTTTGCTTGTGATTTCAGAAGAAACTTGAAATACATTTGACTGAGAAATCTCATCCCTCTGTATTACAAAACATTTCCAATCTTGTAATTTTCCCATTTGTCAGCTTTGATTTTAAACAAGAGCAAAGCAATCTTCTTCTCTAGCAGTGATCACCCATCAAGACTCATAACAATAAATAATTATTCTTACCTTGATATTTCAAGTGGATGGTACCCAATATTGTATAAAATTTCTCCAAACGTCCTCACATCCCTTTTAGGTTGTCTTGTCTGTGGAGGAGGTGGAATATTAACCACGTTTACAACATGAACAGCCCCTTTTAGTCTGATCCCCAGTCCCCAGGTTGTCTATTCCCAGAAACACTGCTACCCCCTATTCTAAGCTTACTTTTCCAAAGAACAGTGTAGTTCTTATATACACATATTTTTTCCCATTCCTGGTCTGGTTCAGAAATCCTCAGCAGCCTTGCGAGATGATGTATCTCTGCTAACTGCAGAGATTCATTCTACCGGACAGACTCTTCTGGTCCATGTTTTCGATACTGGTGTGGATTCAACAATGTTGGATTTTCTGAACAAAATGAAATGCAAGTCTGGTGAAAGTAAGATTAAAAGAAGAACGCTTTGAGCAACCTGGTCTAGTGGAAGATGTCTCTGCCCATGGCAGGGGGGCTGTAACTGGATGATATTTAAGGTTCCTTCTAACCCAAAATGTTCTATGATTCTATGACTTTTAAGTGCTTACCACTACAAGACCAGTCTGGCCTGGTATATCTGCTGAGAAAAGGTCTGCTTTGTTGGGCATTCCCAAAACACAAGCCGAGTAGACTGGCCCTTTTTTCAAGAAAAGCATAAGTCTGAGCTAGTTCTAGTCTTATTTTAGAAATCTAAGCTAGACATGCCTGTGCTCTAGTTTCTGTACATGGGAAGTGTCTTTTTGGACTCACATGCTGGTATCACGTAAGCCTACCAAGCACGTAACTGTACAATTTTTCATCTTTCATGACACCCTTTAGCAGTGTGTCTGTCTTTGCTGCTTTAGGAACAAATACTATGTAAAGTAAATATGCAGGTCTGCAAGAGGAGGGGAATGATAATGAAAGGCTTAGTTTACATTAAGCCCTGTTTTCTTGCCTCAGACTTGCCAGCTTGGTTCTTAGGTGATGGCATTAAATAGCTAGCTCCTAGATGGTGAATTTGTCTTTTCTCTGCCTCACAGTAATGACTCTATTTTACATATTTAGTTTCTCTGTCTTCCTACTTTTAATTCTTTGAATAGAATAACCTCCCCAAGTTCATAGTGTGTATATTTTTTTCCAAATTATCAAATCCTCACTATTTTCCAAAAGAGCTCCCCTGTTCCCTTGCTCAGCTATCAGCTGCTGTCTGGAATGAGGCATCCATACATGGCCTTCAAGGAAACACGGCTCTGTATTTTAGCTGATTCTTTTCAGCCTCATAATCCTTTTTCTGGCTGTGAGACTGCCTGATCTGCAGCAAGGAAATGCAGATGGTCCTGTCTGGTTGGCAAAGAATACATCCGGCTCAGCCTTCTTTTTCCTTTGAGTTGTATGCAAACCATTTCTGCTCATTGCTCTCTCTTTTGATTTTCCTGTAGTGATTTCATACACCCTTGGAGAAAGCAGGGACGGGATCATATTTAGCTGAGAGAAAGGAAGAAAGTGTAGCCTAAATCATCTCACTTTCCCAAAGCATTCCCACTGGGGTTTTTATGTCTTTTTAGTCACAGGCAAGGCAGAATGACTGTTTAATCCAACCTACATGTCTTGCATACTTTCCCTGTTGCTCAGTGAACTGTTGATTTTTTTAGAGCTGTTCTTGTATACTGCAGAAGAAAACAGCCCAACTTTTGCTCTGGATAGCCATGGAGATCTTAGAGCTATGCTCATTTGCAGTGTGAATGGAGAGTGAATGTGAGAAACTGTACTGGGCAATACAGGAGCAAAATCTATTGAACAAATGGAAGTCATTATTCGGTACGTGTCCTCTGCAACTTTATTTTGAAACCTGCATCCTCCAAGCATGTGGGGGGGTCTCTGAGGACTCAGTGGTTTGGTTGGTACTGACAGTTTTTCATATTTCCGGTTCTCTTCTTGATTGTTCTGGATAGTTTATGACACACTTGACATTTTTAATGAAATTTCTGCTGAGACATTGATGCTATTTTCCCCTCTCTCCCTAGCAGAAAAAAAGCTGTAAACTCTGTAAACTCTCTTTCCTTCACTCATAGAGTGTTTGAGATCTTTAATCAGAGTTAGGAGTCTTCTCAGTGCAAAGTAGACTAAATAACAAGCTGAAATAACTAAATAACAAGCATTCATCTTTCTGTGAGGCTGCAGTGTAGAAACTAGAAGGGGAGCAGCTTCCAAGTCCCCATACAGCACATTCCTTTCCTTCTTTACAGTGCTGAAAGGTGTTCAGGCTCATAGGAAAAAAAACTCTGCCATCTCAATTTGCTCTAATAGTATATTTCCCTGTGCTGCATTTCCAGTGATAGCCTTTTTCTTGGACACATGGCTGGCTGCAGTTCTCTCCTCCTCCTAACCTTGCTCTGTGCAGTGAATCAGATGGTTTTGTTTTCAGCAGGTATTTCTGCCTCAAATCAGTGGAGAGTCTCTAGATCATTTCACTCAGTTCTGTAAAGTGATTGAATACCAGCTGGAGGTGTAGCAAGGATATTCTCACCTGCCAAGATTTAAAGCGGCTACATTCAATACCATATTCACTCGTGCTCCTGGTGGAGATGCTTTATGCATAAAGCTTAAAGAGAGCAGCATTACTGCTATATGTACCTCTTCTGGAGAATGTTGCTGATGTGCCAAAAGAAGTCCCACTGTGGTGCCTGCAAGGATCTCATCTGCTTGATAGGAGCCTACTGGGATGCAAGCACTGCATGCCCTGGCAGATGAAAGCATTAATCACTCAGTCTCCTCATCTCAAGGATCTTGCTGCAGATCATGACTTGGGGGAAAACTGGGAATGTATTTAACAAGTAGGATGGACTGGCAGCCATCTAAAAGAGGAGTTACTCCAGTGTGTTGGGCAACTGGTTTCCCAGTTTAGAAGGTTAAAGTAACTAATGAAAGTTCCCAAGTTTGTTTTTCAGGTGGTTGGAAATCCAGCAGGGCCCCTCTTGGTGGAGAATTTTTTTTTGTTAAATGGAAAAGGGTTTGTTTTCAGAAGAAATTGTTTACTTTTTGCCTTGCAGGCAGGGGTAAGAGTAAAATTTTGAAGTCCTATTTTATCAGTAGCACTTGCTGTCAAAAATGTTACTGAGTTTTATTGGCCAATTATTACAAACTTTTTTTGTGTCTGGACAAGAAATGAAAACAAAATGCTGCTGGTTCTGTGTAACTCAGAAACCTTATTGAAAATGTCAACTGAAAACACTGATCTACTCAAACCATTTTCCTGCTTCATCTGAGTCATTCAACTGAGAACTTTGCCTGTTGGCCCAGGCTATGCTTTGAGCTTTTCTTCCAGCTGCCAGCCCATGAAGGTGGCCGTAGTTCAGTCTCATCTCAGATACTTATTTACCAGTGAAACCTGGAAAATAGGGGAGAAGAGGAGTGATGCTTTGTGAACATGGGATTTGTAGTCCTATGTGTAGACTTACATGTTACTTGGTGCATGGAACACTGTGTGACGTTTCATGTTTCCAAAGGGAGGGACAATGGAAATATCAAGAATGCTTCTTTTTTCCCCATCAGATGTGCATCTTTAATTAGTAACAGTAGTGATATAATTGTACAGTCCTCTTAGCTCCTTTTTATAGATAAAGAAGATAGGACTGTAGGATACTTCAGGTCAGAAGGGACCTCAATATCTCTCAAGCGCAGCTTCCTATTCAAGCAAGCTCTGGGGTCAGATCAGCCTGCTTGGAGCTTTATCCAGTCTGGACCTAAAAACCTCTAAGGATGGAGCCTGTGCAAATGTCACATGCTTAGGCCAGAGTCCTTCGTGTTACTTGCCACCACTGGCCATCAAGCTGGTAGAGAGCTGCTGAGGCAAAGGCATTTACCCAGACTAGCTTTGATCTCTCTGCTTGGCCAAGCAGTATGGGTTGGAAGGACCAAATAAAATAAACCGGGTTGTTTTAGTCTTCTGATTTTGTGAATTTTCAACTTTTGTAAGAAGTAACTTTCTCAGTTTTTAAAAAAATGTATCTGTTCTTTTATCATTGTCTTTCAAGCACATGATTATCATGGGTGAAAAGGGAGAGAAGGGAATGATGGTGTTGCTGTTCAAAGGGATCTCAACCTCTGGTTTTGTTCTGGGGTGCTTCATAAGAGATACAGTGATAGCATGTCCTGAAATCAGTTACCACACTGCATACCAAGTCTGGTTTTCATTTTAATTAAAAGAATAAATTAAAATTGACTAGTCAATTCCACTGTTTTGTATGTATATAGCTTCAACGTTATTTTTTCTTTCGTTCCCTAACATTTTGAAAACCTTCCAAAGCAGTTTGAAAAGCCAGGAAATGAAAGCCAGAGCTCTAAAGAGCAAGGGAGGGGGTTTGCAATGAAAATAAATTTGGGTAGCATGATCTAACAGCTGTTTAGGGCAGGTGAACAAAATCTATCTTTTCTGTGTGTATTCAACAGAAAACATCACTGTGCTGTGAGAGAGGTGAAGTTAACTAAGTTTCTTAGAAGGCCTGAGAAAAAAATAAATCAGGATTTCTCAGCATTTGAAATATGTTAGCAACAAAACTGTTGTTATGGAAACTCTAAAGAAGAGTGTAAAGTTTCTTGTCTGTTTCTTTGTTTTTTAGAGAACAAAGTGTGCAGTTTGGAGACCATAATAAGCCAGACATGCTTGTACTGCTGAGAGCAGAGCCAGCTTCCTTCATCCAGCTTCCAACCCAGCTGCTGTGTTTCAGGCCCACGTTCTTGAGTCCTCCCTTCTTTATAACTGGTTTCTTCCTATTTTGAAAGGTGGTGTACCATTTACCAAAGAGTTTCAAAATACATCTGGAGCTTGTTCACACTTCCCAACCTAGCTCTAGGTTGCCTGAGGGACTGCTGTGGCCCATTTACTACAGACCATGTGAACAGCTTGAAGAAGCAAGATCTTGTATTCAAGTGTGGATTTATCCAATGGGATCTCTGATATACCTGATCTGAAAGCACCCGTACCCAAGGGTGAGCTGGCTGGTGATGTTTAGCTAGGGTAATAAATTACTCACTGGCTGAATTTATTCTTTTAAGTGTAGTCTAGTTCCTGTGAACCTTCCATCGCAGTAGACTCCTGTACATTATATCTGTCATTGTACAAATGCATTTGTGAGTCACGCTCACAAGAGCACAGGAGTACCAGAAAGGGGCAATTTGCACTTGTGGTATTGCAGTCACAGTTCCAGGTTAATTGACACTCAGCAAAAATAGGAATTTGAAACAAACATTCAAACATTGCAGCTTGGCAGGGTGGACAGCATCGTGCCACAAAATTACTTGCTTGGAGAAAAAGCAGTGTGTATTTGAGGTTGTTGGGTTTGTTTGCTTTTGAAATTGAAATATTTATTGAGACAAAATTGAATCTTGGAAAAAAACCAACCAACTTGGTTTGATTTTAATAGTGTTTTTTTCCTATTCTCTCTGCTTCGTAGCTGTCTCTTTGAGTCCTTGTATCTTTGTTTGCCTAACTCACACCCTATTTTAAGAGGTTTCTCTGGCAGCTTTATTCACTATCTTGCAGATTTTAACATGGTCTTACAGCCTTATTGCAACCAAACTCATTATATGCTGCTTGCCAATGCAGATTTCACTATCCCACGTGCACATCTTTAGGCTGAAAAAAACCTCGCATCAGAAGTAATTTATACGGTCATAGAATCACTGAGGTCGGGAGAGGGTTTTGGAGGTCACCTATCCATACCCCTGAACATCTGCGTTACAGTTGTAAAGATGTTGGAAACTAAGGATGTGTATATATGTATATATCCTTTGATGTTTTACATGGTGTTTGAGGATGTGCATCTCCACATGGAAGTGTATTGTGGTTTAACCCTATCTGGCAACTAAATACCATGCAGCCACCAGCTCAAATCCCCCCACTCCTACCTCCAGTGGGATGGGAAGAAGAATTTGAAAAAAGGCAAGCCCCATAGGCTCGGACAAGAGCAGTTTAATAATTTTAATAAAATAAGATATGATAATAATATAATAACAATTGTAATGGAAAGAAAGACAGCAAAAAGAGAGAAGTAAAACCCAAGAAACATAAGTGATGCACAATACAATTGCTCACCACCTGCTGACCGATGACCAGCCTGACCCCAAAGAACAGAGGCTTCCCAGCCAACTCCTCCCAGTTTATATACTGGTCATGACATGTTGTGGTATGGAATATCCCTTTGGCAAGTTTGTGTCAGGTGTCCTATCTCTGCTTCCTCTGAGCTTATTGTGCAACTGGTCGCTGGCAGAGCTTGGAAAACTGGAAAGTCCTTGACTTAGAGTAAGCACTCTTTTGTGGCAACTGAAACATCTGTGTGTTACCAACATTATTCTCAGACTAAATAAAAAAGTCCACATCACCGTACCAGCTAATATGAAGAAAATTAATTCTGTCCAAGCCAAAGCCAGGACAGAGTGGGTCCTCTATGTTCCAGCATTAACAAAAATCCTTAGAACAATAAAAATCATACTAACAACACCCACCCCCCACCCCATCCCCTTGGCTTTATATTCTCCTAGATAGGAGTTACTTGGATGTAAGAAAAAGATACCCACTTAATTTGCTTTGGTTGCAGAGTTTACTTGTGAAGGTCACAAGAGAAAATAGTTGAGAATTAACATCCCTGCAAAGGCAGAGTAGTTTTTCTGGGATAATTAATTAGCAAGCCAGACAGTAATAATTTACTTCTCCTTTCATGGGGAATGTTAGCAGTGTGCTTTGCAAGAGGTTTGTTTCACTTGGGGTGTTAAACGAGATTTAACCATAGCCCACAGAGGCGCAACTAAATCTGACGTGTTAATATCTGTCCAACCCTTTTACTTCCTTGAAGGTGAAATCTTGCACTGAATTGCTTTGGGAAGACCTTTTATTCTGTTAGGCAGTCTCCACCATGACTTTTCTGCCCAATAACCTTGTTTGCTGCTTTCTTTGTGCATGTCCAAAAGCTACATTGTGATGTGGTATTGTCCAAGATTGGCTGACTTTTGGGACAGCTTTGGTTTCTTCCCAAGTTTTCATCCACCAACTGACTCAACATGCCTTTACCTGGTTTATTTTCTGTCTACTTTGACACACTTTCATGTCTCTAGTTGCTCTGCATACTTATTCCTTGCTCTACTGGGTATGCCTTGTGCTCTTCATGCTTTGCTTCACTTTCCTGCCTTTCATCTAGGTTTTAATTCCTACCTTTAAAGCCCAGGGGAAGTTTGTTTATCTTTTTTTTCAGAAGCTTTCAACCCTCCAAGCTCTTCTCTCTGCTCCTGGGCTGCTGTTGCAGATTTTGGAGATCACCTTCTTTATTTCCATTTCCTATTTTTCAAAATATTTCTGCAGACATGGTAGAAATTCATATGCAGATCTGCTCTTATCTCCAGTAATCCTTTCTCAAGAGCGAGTCTTGATTGAAGTCCAAGAAGCGTTACTGTTATTCACTGCTTAAGGCTGCTGAGATTGTACATGTTGATTCACCGTTTCAAGCCCAGTTTCAAAACCACTTCGAAAAAGCAAATGTTAAAAAAATAGTCACAGCATGTAATTTTTGAAAAGGCACAACATAACTCCCCCCATGTTGCTAGCAGGTTACAAACAGTGAGGTGAGGTGGGGCAGCATGAGTTGGTAGATACTTTGTGGTTTTGGACACCTTGGAATGGATTTCCACTGATGTCAGAGCATCCATCCTGTCTGCTTAACTCCTAAATAAACAGGCACTAGAGATTCCCACAAACCAGGTTATTGCGTCAGGGACTCCAGCGACTCCCTCTTCTCTACCGCCCCAGAGAAGCTGACAGTGTGTGCAGTCTTGGGGGAGACTGTCCCAGTGGTCCACCAAATTTGGAAGATCTCTCCAAGAGAGTTCTACAGGAGGAGAAATAAGTTCATTCAACTGAAAAGGCTTTACTGGACTCTATGAAGGGACTTGATATAGTTCCAATGGTTACACCAGCCGGTTTGAGAGTTTTATGTTCATGTCTTGCATAATTTACCCTCTTCTTGTTAGGGTTATCTAACAAGCAAAAAGCTCTCTTTAGGATTTTTTGTAGGTATGTTACAGATGGGACTCCTCAGTGTTACTAATCTGAAGACTGACCAGGTGCTTAATATTTTCAAACCCTGCTTTCAGTTGTCTGCCATTTGCAAAACTTTAGAAGGTTGAGATTTAAACTTTTGCTGCAGATGCCAGCTTAAAATTAAATCATTCTGGGAGATGTTGTCAGAGACATGGAACTGTTGGAACAAGTCCAGAGAAGGGCCATGAGGATGATCATGGGACTGGAGCACCTCCCGTATGAAGATAGGATGAGAAAGTTGGGGCTGTT
>JAOEHY010029013.1:0-119241 GCA_025447955.1 Psilopsiagon aurifrons
GTGAAGACTGAGTCAAAGAAGTCATTAAGAACCTCAGCCTTCTCCAAATCCAGGGTAGCCAGTTCTCCCGATAGCTTCCAGAGGAGGCCCACATTGTCCCTAGTCTGTCTTTTATTTGCAATGTAAGAAATGAGGAAGCATTCTCACAAAGAAGGATTAAATGACAAAGGCCCTTCACACTGATTAGGTGAAGGTTTGGGCAGGAATGCGTGTCCTCCATAGATGCCTCCTGAGAGTGGTGACAAGTAACAGAGAGGAGGGTACATGCAAAGAAGTCCAATCTAGAAAGTGGTTTTCCTATACTTTCTGGATAGCAATGAAACCTGGGTGGAGGAAGGTGCGTGTGTGTGTGACATTTATCCTTCAGAGTTTTGGGACACACCAAGGTCATTCTGGAGTGTTGACTACCTGGATTTATTCCTTGGATGTAAATCACTGCAGTTCTCACCGAGTGCATGCCCACTCTCCACTATGTCTCTGTGCCTTGTTTGTAAAATGAGGTTTGTAGCCATAGATAGATTCATTGTATTTCAAAAGTCTCAAAATGCACATATATTAAAAAAGCACACATACAAATGTGCATAAAATTCTGGATGAGAACTGTTGAAAGAAATTTCAGTCGGAGACAAGCGGTGATTTAGGGGACAGATGACAGTAGAGATTGTGGAAGAGTTGAACTGGTATGTTGTTATTTTGTTAATCGGAAAAAGATCATGGGAAAAAAAAATCCACATTAAATTTCTGTCAGAAGCTGGACACCAATATTTAAATACCCCCTTTGGTCTTGTTCTAAGGTGAGAGTTAGCAATCCCATTCAGCAATATGTTGTGACTAACATGTCAGTTCCCTCTTCAGGAACACAGAGATCAAAGGTTTTTAGAAGATGCTTCCTTCCCACATGGAGGGCTATTCCTGGTATTATTTTTGGAACTGGGGTTGACAGAGGTTTTCCAGAAAGAAAATTGCAAATCTCAGTGCTCTGCAGGACATCTGCTTAATTTCTTCTTTTCATACATCAGACATTTTGGAGCCTGTACATAATCAGACAGTTGTGTTGACTGATTCTGGTGTTTCACAGAACAAACACCCTGTAGCCTAGACCAGATGTGGGGAGGCTAATGAGGTGTCTGTAACCAAAGTGTGAAAACCTGAAACTGCAGCAAAGGTTTAGAATTTGATACCTCTTGAGGTAATGGAAATTAGTGCTTTAGGTAGAAGAGAGTTTGCAGATTTGGGGAAAAGTGTGATTAAAGGCAATGAAGTGGTACGTGAATTAGAAATGAGAGATGTTACTTTGACAGTAGAATACTAGATAGAAAGTGAAGCACCCAGAGAAGCTTTCATGATGCTTCTTTATATTTGATTATTTTCTACTGAAGAGAAAACACAGCAAACATGTAATTTAAATAAGGAGTCTGCTTTCACCTGGAGTGTGATTTCATACCTTGCACCAAGAGCCTGAGCAATGCTTGTGGGGATTATGATCTAAGTCTATGCACAGGGTCTGGGACACAGGAGTGGGTGCTGGTTATGGGCTGTGAGTGGTGACACACAGCCACTGCTTCCCATTGATCACATGTAGGTGGAAATGGGGATGATTAGAGAAAGAGACTTTCAGAAACTACCAGTGGATGCTGGGTTTTCTTCTGCCTTGGCAAAAGCAGGAAAACTCAACTTTCGATCTGTGTGCAGTCCCTTCAGATGACCATTACTCGTTTTGACATGCTTTATCCTCCAATCCCATAATTCTGAACTGTTAGTGACTGCATTTTATTTTCACTTATCTTTTGACATCTCCCTTGGAGTGTGATGGCCTGTTTGGGTAGCAAGGGCAGAATTAGCCATTCTCATAGCTGGAGATGTGGCTTTGCCTTCACCTCACTGTTACTGGATCCTTGAAATGCATGTGGTAGGGTACACTGCACCCGTCTCTGGATAGCTGGGAATCTACATGCCATCATCTCAGAGCTAAGGCCCCATGGCAGTGCTCCAGGCTGGAGGTACCAGATGAAGTACTGTGGAGCTCAGTACATGCAGTTCATGCTCTTGTCCACATTGGTGGAACTAGAGTATCCTCACATCCAGTGAGGTGACTTACAATCTGGAACTTGCTGTTTGGTATTTCCAGTGATTTCAGGCTGTGAAGCCCTCCCCATTTCCTGGGGGGGGATTCCTGCCCTAGCAGCTGTGCTCTCAGCATAACGGGGGTGTTGTGGCCTGGACAGGGGAGAATCCACTTGGGGCTGTCCTGAGGTTTCCCTCAGATCTGCAAAACTGCATTTAATCTTGAATACAAAATTTTTATGGTGGCATTTTCCTAAAATAGCAAAAAAAAAAAAAAGATGTTTTCTCACCTCTTCAAAATAACAGGGGAAAAAAACAGATAGCCTGGGGTATCTTGCTAGCATCCAGGCATTGCATATGTTAACACTACCTAAACAGATAGGAATAACTATTTTGAATCATACTTCTTAGGTTAGATCTTTTGCTTTCCTTTGGGACAGGGCTCTTCTATCTTCCTTTGGGAAACTCCATATGTTTGTTTTATTCTGGCATGTTTGGCACGTTGAAGCAAAATGATGTGGTTGACCTTTAGGGTTACAGATGAAGCCTGGTTTCTTATCCTCATTAATTTACGATCGCTGCAGGAAAATCTCAGAAATTACAGATTGAAACAGAAGCTGAATGGCTTGAAGAGGTTCAGCACTTTGTAAATTTGTAAATACTCAAAATAGAAGTGGAGCATGTGCATGTGATTTACTGGGTGTTCTTGGCAACCTTCGCTCTCATTGAAACAGGGGAAGAACAGCCATTTCCATCCCAGTGGAAGCCAAAGGCATGGAGAAGCAAAAGAAGCACAGAGTAGCGGTGCTGCCTGGGAACCCATCCTAGTGTTGCTGTTGCATGCGGCTGCTTCTGGGTGGAACACAGCTGGAGCCATGGTGCCTTGGACACCGTCCCCAGGCATTGCTTACTTTGCAGCTGCTGAACACTGTTTGTGGGAGAATTCCTCAGAGTTTTTCTCAGGAATTTTGGAATATGTTTTCAGCACCACGTGGATCACATGGAGTCCTTGGTATTCCTCTGGAGTGAGGAGGAAAACTGGGTGCAATTCCCTGCCAGTGCAATGGAGTCCTCCCCTTCCCCCTGATCTGCTGGGTCCCGCCTGAGGAGTTTCTGAGGAGGGGGCAGCAATCTATGAATTCAGCTCCAAAGGACTAGAGGAAAACAGCGTCTCTCCTATGCAATCTGCTGTAATAAACCTCTGTCCAGAGCCTGTGGGACAGAGGAGTAAATTCTCCAAGCCTGCGCTGAGAGGGACCGCTCCATTAACAGACCTTTGGTGGCTGGGTTTGTACAATACTAAATATTCAGTGATAATTTTCCTGTTATGTCTCCCCATTCTGGTTTAACCATTAGAAAAACCCCTGCTTTTCGCAGCATCCTTGCTTGCTTGCTTGCTTGCTTGCCCTGCTCCTGAGGAAGTTGAGGCTTGAAGCCAGGGCAATTCACTGGAAAGCTTGGGGTAATTAGTGACAAGATTGTTTACATATAAAGCTCCCTCTTCCTCACAAAGTGAGGAACACTTTGAACACAGCTGCTGGTTTAATGCTGAAGCCAGCCTTTTCCCAAGGATCAGCAAGCTCGGCTGCAAGAGAACCGCTTAAAAATGTGTTGCCTAATTGTTATTGCTTAATTAAATGAAAGAGCATGCCTGCTCTGCATTCTCGCTGTGCTAGGGAAGGGAGGCAAGCAATGCTGAGAATGAAAACTTAGAGGCAGCCTGAAGCAAAGTGGTTTTGTGCAGGTCTTAATGGTTTGACAAATGATGTTGAACATTTTCACTGGGCTGCAAAAGCTATTTGAAGTTTTTCTTTCTCGTGTCAGTTCTTTTCTTCCCCACACAAAGCCAACTCTGAGAGCCAGCAGCTTGGTATGGTATACATTGGAAGAGAAGGCGTGGGGCTTAACAAGTCCTGGAGATTTGTTTCTAGCTATCCTCCTGGTTGCTTTGGATGTGTAGAAAGTGGGTGTCCTGTGATAGCCAGCACCTGGGCCAGCAAGTTAGCGCGGAGCAGAGCTACCTGCACAGGTCTGGAAACAGTATGGCTGTGTTTGCATACCGCTCTGCCCTCAGCTGAGAAACACTCCAGGAAGAACTTAACTTGTTTCAGCACAGCACCCTGGAAATGTGCTTATTTTGTCCCAGCTGCATTGTCCTGATCTGTAGACTGAGCAGTCTTGCTGCTTCCAGGCCTGTGTATGCTATGTACAGTCAGCCGTCTTTGCACCCATGGGATGGACATGCCTGGTGCTTCATAATTCTGACTCTTTGTCTCTATTTTTAGGTAGGACTTTGAGGTCTAGAGGTAGGAAAGGTTTACATAGTCTTGGTCTCTTCACTGCCTGCAGAGGGGTCCTCTCCTGGAAAGCTGGAGGCTGAGCAGTGCTGGCCTGGCTATGCTCACTGGTGGGAAGTACAGACAGGAAGGTGGTGATGTTCCTGTAGCCAGCTCCTAGCCAGCTTATTTATAGCATTGACTGTCTGCTGCAATGTTCAAGCTGAATATCGATATGTGGGTCTTGGATAACAATGAGGTGAGTGAGGTTCTGAATGACTGCATGTATGCTTTTACTGCCTGGAGATGAATAGGTGCAGCTCCTACCCTTGTGAATTCAGAGAGCAGTTCAGATAAATCTGCAGAAATGTACTGAGCCTCTACAGTAGTTAAATGACTGTTAGACTTGGAAGGAAGGACTAGAACATAAGATCAAAGGTAGATGGATGAGGCTGTGGGTCTCTGCTATTTGCTAAACATATCACAGGTAGCAGGGCTGGCTGTGCTGTAACATTAAATTCCCAATGCCTATTGCAGAGAAGACTTCCCATTGCTTGCATTACATAGGAGCCTAAGTATGCAGGCTGTGCTGCAATGCAATAGGATTTAATTATTTTTCCAGACCAGCTTTTAATCCACTTATTTTCCAGAAGGCATGTTTGAACATAAATGAATGTAATTAAATATGTGCTTCCAGTTGCATGAAGGCAAGGCAGAGGAAGGCAGCTGGCCTGGAAGGAGGCACGAAGGCTTTGAAACAAGCTGCTGTGAGGTGTTCTGATGCTCTTTTTGGAGTTCCAGTGAGGAAGACACCAGGGGAAATGTGGCTTATACCCCTGAGAATTGCCTTGATCAGAATCCTCCTGTTTGTTATGGAGGTGTGTGGGACTCAGCAGGGGTTGTGGTGAGAAAATTGTCTTTGGATTTTCAGTTATTGATATTGCACGTACGTGGGGGTGTGTACTTGTCATGCTATTGCTGTAGATCTGTTACAGTTGTATCATCTAATGATGTGTTGCTGAGCAAAGAGCTCGTAAGGTCAAGGGATATTGGTGTCTTTTAGTGTTTCACAGGATTTGACCCACATGAGTAAGCTAATGAGATACCTCATTGCACATGTGTTATCACTTCTGGACACTGCTTATGAAACATGATCACCAAACTCTTAAAGGACATTGCCAAGTCTCAGAGAGACAGTGAGGCAAAAAAGACCAAGCCAGAAGTCTCAGTTTCTTCTCAGTTATTTCCTCACCTCCTTTTTTTTGCAATTCCAGTTAAGCAGCACCTGAGATTTCCAATCAGAAGGTTATAATAGAGTCATGTTCTTTGGTGCATGCAAGAATGGGTCTGCACCTGCATCTTATCACAAGGGAGAGGCATAGTCGCACCCTGTTCTTTTCCAAGAACCTAGCAGTTAGCAGATCTGCAGGACAGAGGAAAATCTGTCCTGGCCAAAAATAATTCCTCCTCTGTGACCAGCCAGGAGCAGGTGTCTGGGTGGCCATCACATCATCACTCACACCACTGTTTGGCTTGAAACCTGCAGGGTGGATGTGCTGTCAGATGTTTTAAGGACACTTCTTGCAAGAGGACGGTACTTTCTGTATCCTACCAGTGGGTTCAGCCTAAGCTGAGGATCCCTTTACTTGCAATCTCCTTTAGGATGTGCCAGGGAATATGTCTTCTGGCAATGCAGAAGTTGCACACCATGCAAAGTCCTTCTCTATGTTTCCACAGGAATTTTCAGGGACGTGAGGGGGAAGGAACTGTGGTTATACCTTCCCAGGCAATGTGGCTTGGGTCTGTTCTAAGCTGCTAGCTATTACAAAATAGTCAAATCTGCTTACTTCCACCAAGAAAAGGTAACCTGTAAGTGCTGCTTACCAGCTGCTACTTGCCTTCCTGTATGAGGATTGAAAAAACTGTTGGAAGACTGCAAGTTTATCAATGTGAGATGCGGAAGGACCTGATCAAGATGTGAAAGGGAGCATCTAGGTATGTACACAGGTCAGTTTCAATTCTCATGCTACTCATGAAGGCAATTCTTCATTTCTTGTTGAAGTCTGGGGTAGGTTGAACAAGACCAGTGGCATTTCCCTCCAGTCCTTTGACTGATGTGACAGTAGAGCCTGGCACCTCATTGTGATCAGGTACAAACCTGAAGCCTGATGCATGGACCTAGGAAAAGAAGTCCCACAACATCTGTCCATGCAACTTGAGTTGCTTGAAAGTACCTCCTGGATCCTATTCTTTGGTTTACTTGCCCATTGTTTTGGGAGATGAAGTGTGATGTAGTTTCAGTGACTGAGTTTAGCACTTCCAGAATAAGACTGTGAAGATTTTTTGATTAAAATTCTCTGGAAGCTTTAAAGGAAAAAAAGCCAAAATTTACTATCAGATCTTCTCCCCTGAACTAGGTTCCTCTATACAGCATTCTCTATGCTTCTTCTCAGGTTGGCACTGGAACAGTATGACACTGGGCGTGACTGGATTTCTTTCTCTTCTCATAAAGCCAATGCTAAAACATTCATGTGCACTGAAGAAGCAGCATAAGGGTCACTTCTCAGCCTGCAGAGGACCAGTTTTGTTTCAGCTGACAGCCAGCAGCTCTTAGGCTCTATAGCATCTTTCATCAGTGGGGCTGCGAGAAGGGGCAGTAGCAGTGTATTTGATTTTTCAGTGATGTGGGATGTTGCTGGCTTGCTCCTTCTCTCCCTATAGTGGCTCGGTGGGGACAGAAGCTGCACTCGAAGCAGTTTGCTCACCCCTATTGTGACAGCAGCAGCATGAGTGCTATGTGTGAAGATAGAGCACAGCTGCTCTGAGTGGGTGAAAGATGAGAAAACTCTGGCCATGCCCCCTCCCCAGGCACAAATCCTGGAGCTGCTGCCTCAAAGCAGGAATGAGGGTAGTGGACTGGAGGTGCAGTGAAACTGTGGGTCCATGAGCTGAGGTGGGGTGGGCTCAGAGCAGTCCAGTCCCTTCAGTGGGAGGAGCAGGGCAGAAAACGGAGACAATATTTCCAGTCTTGGCTTTTATGCTTTATTTCTGCTGCTTTCAGCAGACTTCTTTGGTGGGAGGAGCTGGGGGGGGGCTGCAAACAATGGCTGCTCACATTTTCCAGCTGTCAGATACTTAACGACACTGACTCCCCAGCCTCTGGTTTTTTATTTATTTATTTCCTCTCTGGCACAGGCAGCTGAAGTGCTGCCAGCAGTCAGTTCCTCCCAAATCCTGACCGGATTGCTGGCCTTCACCTCCCAGGGGACCCCACTCTGCCAGGCCAGCAGCAAAGGGGCTGCTTGCTCATAAGAAGGAAAGTGCCAAGCAGCTGAGGTGCAGTGGGGGTCTTTTCCTCCCCTTGAGGAGCTGTAAATGTACAGCAATTAGATGGAAGTGTGGGAGGGAAGTGTCTCCTTGAGAGCAAGGAAGTAATTTGTTTTGTGTATGGAAAAGGCATCTGTTCTTTGCTCAGACTACTGAAAGCAGCAAAATCCATCTGGTCTTAGCAACCCAGAGAAGGAGGCTCAGCGGTTTGCCAACTCCATCATCTCCATCATCCTGCTCACCCACAGCCAGGTGTAGTGTCCCTATCTTTAACCCTTTGTAGCCCTCTTCTTGTAAAGGCTGGAGATTTGCAGTGCTCATGCATGGAGCTTCCTGTCATCATCCCAAGCCCTGTGCCAGTTGCTGGGTGGCAGGTTCAATAGAGCTCTGAGCAGGCTGAGGTTTGAGCCTCACAATCTGGGAGCTTCCAGCTGCTTTCTTGAGCTCCACTGGTGCTAGTTTGGGGTTGAAGGGCGGCTGAACTCTGAGTGTGCTAAGCCCTGCTGCAGACCAGTTTGTTATTTCCATGAATTAGCAGACAATTTGCATTTAGCCTTTCCACCTAGCTTTGATTCCAAGCATGCAGTTTGCCCTTGTTATGATGTATACATCATAGCTAAGTGCATTTAGGTCTGTACAAACACTATACGCAGTTTGCATGCTATCGCAACATGCCTGCTGCTGCGTATGAGCATGCTTGAGTGTTTAGATGATAGCTGTAATGCTTTCAAAAAACTGCAACCTGGAAATATCCTGAGGATTTACAGTGCCTTTATCCCCCACTGTAGGGTACCTGCTAGTATGTGCTCCCATATGCGTGCTGTTTCCCCCCCATCATGTGCTCTGGGTTTTACACAGGATCTGCAGGGAAAAATAAAAGCTAATTTAGGAATACTCTAGAGAGTTGCAGTAAGTTGCTTCAAATAATTCTTTCATATTCCTGCCTTTATTTATTTTTGCTGCCATAGCAGTAGGAAATCAGAAAAGGTCAGTGTTGATCAGCGTACAGTCATGTCACAAAACCCTTCCTGAATCAGTGAGCCCAGGCTCTGGGCAGGTGGGGCATGATGGACCCAGCGCAGGAGAGCCAAGGCGCTGAAGAAAGTGCGCTTTAATGGCTCTTGGAGGTAGAAAGTGAGGATTTCCTTCCTCTAGCACATCAGAGTGGGTGAGAGGACCATCCAACTCATGTTTCCCAAGGGCTTGCTATAGCTTGGAGGAGATACTTGTTAATATGCCAGCAATGCAAAGGCAGGAGTGTGGGAGGATTCCCATGGGCTGCTGAGTAGGAGTTGATAGCTTGTACCTCACAGACCTCCCAATGTGCAAGCAAAAAACTTGAGTATTAAGGGCACTTGAAGGCTGTAATTCCTGCAGACACCACATTATTCCAGTCTACTTTACCTGCTGCTTCTCCTTTTTGCACGGTTTCATTTTCTGCTTGACTGCAAATTAAAGCAATATGCTATTTTGATATTATTAGTGGTAGAAAGCCCTAATCAGACCTTTTCTGTCCTTGACAACATCTGTCTTGCCTGACTGGGAGCTGATCCACCCTGCCTGGCCAGTCTTGCGATGGGATTTCCCAAAGGCTGTGTCACAACATCCTCCTCCCTTTCCTGATGCTTGTCCTACTTATCTGGTTGTAGGGAAAAAGTGAGCCTGACTTTGTCATCCCCCTTGCTCTGAACTGTCACCTCCCTGAGTTATTAACTTGGCTGTCATATCCAGCTGCAGGCTGAAACTTGGCAATGGTTTTTGTAAAAAGTGTGTGTGGGGGACTGGGTATCATGAGTTTTCTGTAGAAGCATCCTGGCTCAGGGACATAAGCATAGAAGAAGGGTCAGGTTTGACTTGGTTGTAACTGTTCCAGGATGTGTATCCTGTGATGACTGTGAACCCCCAAAGCAGGGATCTGCTTCGTCCATCATGTCAGAGCAGGTCCAGGCCCCGGCGGCTGATTTTAGCTAGTCATCGTTGGCCACTGATGGCCATTTGCTGAGGTGAGCAGCTCCAGAAAGGAGCCTTCAACCCTGGAGAGAGGGAAAAACCCACATCTGGGAACCTCAGTTCTGAGTGGTGAGAGCCACCAAGGGAACTTTGAGCCCTCTCCAGGCCTTGCCTAGGAGCCAGCAGCTCCGCTGAGGTGAGCAGGGACTCACAGGGGGTAGCGCCAGGAGGGACAGATTACGTGGAAGACAACTTCCTCCTGTAAGTAATAGAGGAGCCGACAAGGAGAAGTGCCACGCTTGACCTCGTGCTCACCAACAGGGAAGGGCTGGTTGGAAATGTGATGCTCCAGGGCAGCCTTGGTTGCAGTGATCATGAGATGCTCGAGTTCGAGATCCTCAGGACAGTGAGAAGAATGTGCAGCAAGCTCACTGCCCTGGACTTCAAGAGAGCAGAGTTTGGCCTCTTCAGGAACCTGCTTAGTAATGTTCCATGGAATATAGCCCTGGAAGGCAGAGGGCACAAGACTGTTGGTTGATATTCAAGGAAGGATCACCTGCTACAAGCTCAGGAGCAATACATCACAACTAGAAGGAAGTGCAGCAGGAAGGCAAGGGGACCTCCTTGAATGGATAAGGAGCTGCTGAGGAAACTGTGGGGAAAAAAGAGGCTTATAAAAGGTGGAAGCAAGGACAGGCAGCCTGGGAAGAATACAGGGATGTTGTTCTGGAAGCTAGGGACCAGGATAGGAAAGCTAAGGCCCACTTAGAATTAAACATGGCTAGGGTTGTTAAGGATAACAGGAAGGGATTCTATAGGTACGTAGCAAACAAGAGACAGACTAGGGACAATGTGGGCCCCCTCTGGAAGCTATCAGGAGAACTGGCTACCCTGGATTTGGACAAGGCTGAGGTTCTTAATGACTTCTTTACCTCAGTCTTCACTGGCAAATGTGTGAATGTGCACAAGTCCATGGGACTTAAAATCCATCCTCATGTACTGAAGGAGCTGGTGAATGAAGTTGCTAAGCCACTGTCCATCACGTTTGAAAAGTAATGGCAGTCAGGTGAAGTTCCCGACGACTGGAAAAAGGGAAATATAACCCCCATTTTCAAGAAGGGGAAAATGGATGAGCCGGGGAACTACAGAGCAGTCAGCCTCACCTCTGTGCCTGGCAAAATCTTGGAGTGGATTCTCCTGGAAGGCATACTAAAGCAATGAAAAACAACAAGGTGGTTGGTGACAGCCAGCATGGCTTCACTAAAGGGAAATCCTGCCTGACCAATTTGGTGGCCTTCTGTGATGGGGCTATGGAACTGATGGACAGGGGTAGAGCAGTTGATGTCATGTACCTGGCCTTGTGCAAAGTGTTTAACACTGTCCCACATGACATCCTTGTCTCTAAATTGGAGAGACATCAATTTGATAGGTGGCCCACTCGGTGGATATGAATTGGCTGGATGGCCGCATGCAAAGGGCCCCAAGTATGATGCCACCCCACAGCAGCATAGCTGTGGTAAGTACACATGATGCTAGGACACATGCTCGTAAGGGCTAGGAGCTCTTCTAGCAGGACTTGGTCCCATCAGCTCAACACCAGCAAGGACAGTTTGTACAGTAATCTAAGCCCTGGTCAGAGAAGTACTGCATCTCTTATGCTCCCAACATAAACCCAGATGTTACATAATTTGCCACTGTGACTTCTAGCTAAACATGTAAAATAAACCACAACAGTTAATAGCATCTCTTTGTATCAGCAGCCAGACTTTCCAGTACAGAACCTCTCCTGTTGTTTCTCCCAGACATCTTTTAAGGTAAAAATCTGTTCTTGGGACTGCTGGGAAATAGAAACACGTAACTTGGGCTGAGTCTGCAAGCTGAGGAAAAAGTGGGCAGACTTAAAAGGTTCTTCTCTCCCCATCTGCAGATCTGATATAACTGCTTATTAAACTTTGGAGTTAATGTCTGACCAGAGGGCAGAAGGCGTGTAGATACCTCTGTGACCCAGTCTGTCTGTGGTGATGGTCAGAGGCAGATGTGTCTTTTTTAGGAGTGTCCCTGTGGTGAAGAAGGGAGGAGTGTGAGCTGGAGGGGAGGAGAACTGTCAGCTGAGAGCCACCCTGTCTGCTTCTGTGCATCTGTGACTGTGCTACAGCAGGAGCACTAGTCCAGCTAGCGCAGCAGCTAGCTGTGAGCCAGTATGTTACAAACAGCTAGATTTAATCTGCCAAACTGTAAGAGGGCTTGGGGAGAGGCTTTGAAGGGATAGGCAAACCTGGAGGATCTGGTTTTGGGACACTTTGATTTGCAGCACCCTACACAGCATATTGACATGCCCATATAGTGCGCTGATTTGCATGCTGTATACTGAATGGCAGTGTGGACACAGTCATCGCTCCCCTAGATTGCGTGATGGAAAGCTGAAAAGGGTGTTACACTCTGGTAGAAGAAAAGGTCTCTTGGCCAGAGCCCTTCTCAGCATTGGTTCTGACACTTCTCTTGCTTTGCACACTGATGCACATTGTTTCCCCTTTTTCCATGCTGGACCAAAGCAAGGAGAGCTGAAGAGGATTTTCTTTCATTTTGTTTCACCAGCTTTCTAATTTAAGTCTCCCTGTCACTTCCTCACTCCAAAACTGCTTCTTTGGCAGGGCCAGGAGAGTGGGTCATGGCCATGGCCCAGCATCCTGCCTCCTGTTTTGGCTGGCAGCTCTGCGGCTGGTTCAGAGCAGATCTGCTGGTGATACTTGTGTGTGCCCACTTGCTGCAGGGTGTGAAAGCATTAACTTGGAGCAGCGGGAAGGCCTTGCTGGGATGAGTAAATGAATAGGTTAACAAGCAAATTGATGTGTAAGATCAGGCCATTTCCTAACATGCTGCTTTCCAAGGGGGAGGTTGTGTATATGCACTTGGTAACTCCAGCAAACTTCTCTCAAAGGCAAGATCATTCTGAAAACCAAAACCACATGGGAGATGCATCTACACAGAGGCTGTATCTAACATCATGGGTCAGAAAATGAGACCAGATTGTAAATGCAGATGTTCCTTAGAGACTGAATGGGTTTTGCAGAATTTGTGCTAAATAGGGGTAGCCTTTCCATGAGGCTCAGAAGAAACATGGCTTTTATTCTTTCTGCTGATATCTGAGTATGTGCCTTGTGCTGAACCCGCTGCTGAAAGCAGCAGTGCAGTTCCATTTGACAGTCCTATGAACTCCACGGTTTCCTGGAGATATCCCTCCTGGTGTCCAGCATGGCAGGACACTGTAGTTCTGTCCTCAAGAGTTTGGCTCCTGCACCCTACTGCTGAAAAAAAGCAGAGAAAGTAAATAAGCAGACCTTTAGAATAACAGCCTGGTGATTTTGTCAGTGAAAATGACAGTGGCTCTTTCCGATAAGAAAGAGGGAGAGCAGCAGAAGGGAGGAATATTTTGTTTCTGGTGCATAATGTGAAAAGCAAACAAAAAGCCCCTCTTAAGGATAAAGAAGACTCTCACAGGCACTGTAGCATGTTTGAGACATGCAGAACTTTGTTCACAACCTTGAAGACTTCCAGGCTAGCTTCAAGAATCACATATGCTGGTCAGACAACAATGAACCTTTTGAACATATTTTGGGTCAGAGTACTGTTATTTTGGAAGGTGAAAGGGAAAGGAGGCTGGTGCATTTGTCTTGTATCAGCAGCTGTCTGTGGTAAGCCCCAGATGCCTTCCATGGATGGCAGGGCTGGCTGCAGCTCCTCTACACAGATCGGTTCCTAAGGGACTGAGGTGTCCCACAACAGCAGGTCTTCTGCAGAGCCATTATTCTGCAAGGCTTTTGATGCTCCTGTGCCCCAGCTCTGCAGTTTTGAAGAGAGCTTTTAAAATAACTTGTGTGTCCTTGAAATTACCCTGCTGCTATGTGTCAGCTGTTGACACAGCAACATGACAGTGTGTCATCACTAATTTCCTGCTTGAGGGATCGTAAAGACTTTTTGCATGATTTGGGCTTTCCAAAAGCCAAGCTTTATTGTATCCCTCTTATCCTCGCTGTTCTCTGGCGCCTTCCTTTAACCCCATTCGTGAGCTCTCTGGGGTGAGGGCATCTTAAAACCTTCAGTTAACTTGGGCATAGGACGAGAAGTCTGCAGCGGCATTGGCCAGCTGGCTTAGAGGACTCTGCTCTGAGCTGCCTCTTTGGACCACTGTCATCAGGTATGTAAGGAATGGCTTCTCCGTGGTAGGGCTGACGAAGAGAACTATTTGTCTCTGCAGTTAATGGGCATATAAGTCCCTCTTCCCCTGCATAGCCTGGGTCCACAAATGCTTGCAATCCAGCTGACCTGTTCAGCACAAGACAAAAGCGTATGATACGGCATGCGAATGAGAATTGGCAATTGCCTGGCAGCCCTTGTTTGAGGTGTCCAAGCATGGTAGGCAGCCCTCAGACCATAGACTCATAGAATCATTTAGATTGGAAAAGACCTTTGAGATCTTTGAGTTCAAGTGTCAACCTAGCGCTGCCTGAAGGTATTGCAGTGAGAAGCCCACCCTGTTCTGCCTGTATGCCCAGGCAAACTAAGTTCTGCAGCTATTAAAAAGCTTGGCTGTTCCTGGTGTTTCACTCAAAGCAACTCCTATTTTTCCCAGAAGAGCTGAAAGCTGCTACTGCTGTTCCTGGTCTGGTGAAAATCTAGCCTAGGGTTGCTGGAAAATTGGAGGTTGGTGTTGACCCTCTTGACCTATCACAGGATAGTGCTTTTGCCACCAGTGCCCCATAAATCATAGGCTTTTCACCTTCTCAGTGCAAGGACAATCTGTGCAATCAGGAATCAGATGTACAGACAGTCTCATGGTAAATGCTTTGGAGAGCTGCTGAAGAAGGAGTTTGGCTCAGGTCTCATGTCAAGTAGGATGAGGGAGGAAAACGTCTCCAGCTTGTTTGTGGTCTGGCAGCCAGAGAGTTTTCAGCTGCTGTCACTGGCAACCAGTTTTCCTTTGTATTTGTGTCATTCCTGGGGTGGTTGCTGTGTGCGCCTGTGCCACAGCACAGCAGCCTGAGCTGTGTTTGCTCTGCCAGTCCGTGAGAGCTTGTAGGTTCAGACTAGGACCTCAAAACAGGCTCAGGACTGAGCCCTGCTGTGCCATGCTTTGCTGGGCTTTGAAATGCAGCCAAGAGACCTATGCCCTGTTCCCTGCTTCATGGGCTTGCAGAGTGGCTTCAGCTCGGTGAGTCTTGCTTCCCTGCTTGGGGAGAGGCTCAGGAGCATCCTACGCCAGGGAAGTGCTCCCAAAAAGCAGGAAGAGAGCCATGCTGTTGTCATAGGAAACATCTATAAGTAATAACCCAGAGAGCTGAGTGCAGTACTGGTATTAGCTATGCAAGCCTGCCCCTGCCTCCATTTGCCAACCAAGTCACCATTTATGTTGTGCAGATTTTGTTGTGTGGCCTAGATTTATTTTGAATGGAAAGCCATGTGTTTCCGGTGAAGCTACACCTGCAGTGGCTTATGTTTTGAATTAGCCTCAGCAACTACCAAAACACATTTGTCCAACATTCTTCATATTTATATTTTTAAAGCATCTTTATTTATTTTTTCAGTTTTAGAAGTATGCTCTGCTTCTTAACAGTAGTCTGGGCTGGGAGCAGATGAGTGTTTTTCCAACAGCTTCTTGAAATGACCAGCTGTTGTGTAGTAAATAGAACAAAAGGACTGTGGAAAGTAAGTCCAAAGTTTTTTGTTTGGTTGGGTTTTTGTTTGGTTGGGGTGTTTTTGCTTGTTTTGTTAGATTTTTTAACAAAACTGAAATTAAATATGATATCATGGTTAGGTGCACATGCCAGGCAGCTAAGTGAGTAAATAAGATTTGTGACTTAGCCTCCCCCTCATATTTAATCCATCAATAGCTGGCTGCAACTGTATGTTCAGAACAGAAATGTTGGACAGTCATGCAGCTCCTGCACTCCGCAGCATGGTATGCTCTGGGATAAGTGGTGCATGGTGGTGTGAGGGACCTGGGAAATCCACCGTTTGCTGCGTGATCTGTGGTGTACCATCACCTGCTGCAGACAGAACTCAGGTTTAGGGTTTTTTTTTGGAAGCCAGGCCTACTGGTTAGGCTCCAGGTTTTGTGGATTACTCAGGCCAAGCAAGTGTGCTTTCGGTCCCATGGGAGATGAGATATGACGTTATAGATGATTTCCTAAGTGATGTCTTTTAAAGTTAGCACTGGAATGACTCCTGAGCTGTTTTTAAGGGGCTGCTGTACTGAAGATACTGTCTTTGGACTGGGATGGGAAATGCAGATCCTTCTCATGGGTTTTGATGGGATTTCTCATGGCTTGTGGTTTCCACTCAGGTGTTTGGCATGAGTCCATGAGATGTCATTACATGCTGGCTATCTTGCTGCCTTCTGTGGCTTGTATTTCAGTGTCTGCCCCTTGCAGTGCTAGCAAGTTAAAGGACCTCTGTGAATGAGATGATGATTAGGATCCTTAACAATAAAGTTTATTGTAGTTGCACATATTTTCTTTAAAAAATCTGCATTGAAACACCTGTTTCTTTGTGCATTCTTTTCTCCATGCCAGGGAAAACCTATACTTGAGGTTCTGGAGAATAAGCCTTATGAGGAACGGCTGAGGAAACTGGGGTTGTTTAGTCTGGAGAAGAGAGGGCTCAGGGTGGACCTTACACAACTGCCTTATACAACTACCTCTACAACAGTCTGAAAGGAGTTAGATATAACACGAGCAATATTACAAGAGATAACAGCTTCAAGCTGTACCAGAGGTGGTTTAGACTCGATGTTGGAACAGGCTGCCCAGGAAAATGGTGGAGTCACCATCCTTGGAAGTATTGAAAAACTGTGTAGATGAGGCCCTTAGTGACATGGTTTAGTGGTGGACTTGGCAGTGCTGGGATAATGGTTGGACTTGGTGATCTTAAAGGTCTTTCCCAACCTAGTTGATTCTATGAATCTATGGTGCCAGACAGGGAGAGAGTGGCTGGTTTGCTTCTGCTGCTTCAGGCCAGGGAGAAATTAGCGTCATGAAGTCTGCTGGATGGCAGAGTTCCTCTGCCTTCATCCATGTCATCCATGTCATGTGCTGTCATTGGAGCTGCTTCCAGGTTTTAATTTTAAAAAAAATGAACAAAAAAAAAAAAAAAAAAAAAAAAAAAAGAAGAAATTGAGGGTTCCTGAGCTTGCAAATTGGGTTTTCAACAAAATGGAAACATCTGCAGAGGGCAAGGGTGAATCAACATCTGGCAATTTTTTCAGCCACCACTTTTTTTTTTCTTGTGGATAAATGCAAAAAAAGAATTTAAGTTAAGTCTTTGTGCACATAAAACCATCGCTGTCCAAGCATGATTGACTGGGGACATTGGCTATTTTCCTAATTCTCTTACTTAATCTCGGCATCATCCGCCTTTTCCGTTTTAGCTGTTTCCACTGGAGATAAAATGTTTCATTGGGAAGGGGCAGGAGGCACCCACCCACATCGGAGGCTCCTAGGACAGTCGGGCTGCTGTTCCCTGTGGATCGCCGGGGGAGTGGAAAACCACCCCTGCCTGGCTGCAGCTCAGTGCAGCAAAGCTGTAGTGAGCCTGACCCTGTTTGACTTCTTTCTATATCTCAGTCTCTATAAACAGCCTTTTATGGTATTTGCCTTCCAAAGAGGAGCCAGGGTGTGGATGGGAACAGTAACAAAGAGCCACTTAGAAGGACTGAGTGAGCTCTCACAAGAGACGGGTGCATAATTTAAAGATCAACAGAAAAATCTTGGGATGTCTTAAGCCCTGAGACGTCATCTGAGGTATTTAAATGCTGTCATTCTGCTTCCCAGCAGCCAGGGCCAAAATGTTTGTGCTCCTGTTTAACAGGGAAACTGAGTCATGGAGATATGCAGTGGCTGGTAGAAGAATTCCCAGTAACCCAGAACCAGAGCCAAGAATTAGAAAACCAGACTCCCCTCAGAAGTGCTCAGAAAACACTGGCTTCTGGCAGGAGCACGACTTCAGACGTGTCCTCAGTGAGGGCAGACAGCTTCTCATTTTTGTGTACTAGAAAACAGTTTTGCCCCAGACAGCAGGCAGTGTTTCTCAGCCTGCCAGGGTGACATCAGTGGTGGGGCTGCAGCTGGCAGCCAGGATGAAGAACATGAGTAATAACAGCCTGTACTTTGGGGGGATCCCTGCCAGCATCCCTGTGGGAGATACCACTGCCTGTGTGTGCCGCTGAGTGATTTGTGTCTGACTCCCTGCAGGCTCTGTGCTGCTATTCATTCCATGGGTGCAGGCAGGGCTGCCTCTCCAGAGGCACCCTTCGCTGGAGCTGCACCAAGCAGCTGCTTTCCCCATCCATCTCAGGTAGGCAGACCAAAGCAAGCACTAATGGAATAAACACCTGTCTTGTGACTACAAGCGGCACATGCATCCTCCAAGATGTTGCTTCCTGGTGCCGCTGACAGCTGAGAAACAGAGGAGCCAGAGCTTGGATAAGAGAGCAGTGAAGAACATCCACCACCATGCATGCTTTTAAGCCTCTGACGTGAAGAAGGTTGTGGAGGAGTGTGTCCCTACAGGTTTTCCTGCAAGGAGGGCTCTGAGGGTGTCAGAAGTTGGAGCTAAATATTATATGTTTGTTCATTGTGTACCTGGCATCCAGTCTGACTATCCATAACTGTCTTCAGGACAGGAATCTGTGCAGATCAAGCATTTATCTGTTCAGAGGTAGATATTGGTGTATTTTGTCTCTATGTTTGTTTCAGTGGTAAACACAAGTCTCTTCTCTAAAGTCCTGCTCTGCAAGCAGCTGTTGCAGATGTCCCTGTGCCTGAGCAGTAGTCTGTGTGAGACACTGTGTGGGGGCTTTGAAGCCTCCCATCCCAAGGACTAAGCATCTTCCCCCACACTGTGTCACTGGCAACATGTTTGTGATGGTAGGCCAGGGAGAATGGTGGTAGAAAAAACCTCATCTCTGTCTCATTCAGGGTATTTGGTGCATCCAGTTTGATGCTTGGTCAGTGCTGGAGAGATAAATGGGAAGTATTTGCTCTAATGCGTTGGCTTCCCTTCTAGTTTATACCAGTTCCCAGGATTCTAGTCCACTGGCTGCTTTTTGTCTCAGGTACTAGGTATTGGCTGGAGGAGGAAAAAAGGTAAAGTTTTTTCACTCAACCCAGAGTGAAAAATGTGGGATGTGCTGCTGATCAGCCCTTTGCAGAGGTCACTTCTCGTGATCTCTCTCTTGGAAAGAGGTATGCCCACTTCCCCCTGGGTCACCCCTTAGACACACATGCGCTGGCTGTAGTGGAAGCTCACACATCTCATCCACGTCATTTCACCAACTTGTGCAAAGGGAAAACTGCAGCACTAGGGGGGCCACAGTTCTGCTCTAACTTTCTGTAGGCTTTTTCATGAGCAAGGATAACAGGAATAATGAGAGTGTCTGGAAACCACAGTCAGAGGAAGCAGAAGTCCTCATAGTCTCTCTTGCCAAAGCAGGTTTGCTGAATATTGCTCCCATAAGATGTGGCACCACAACTGCTGCTTGGCTGCCCACCCAGATGGGCTGAGCAGCTCACAGGGTAAAACTGATGCAACAGCAGATCTTGCGATTGGGCGCTACTGACATTAAAACTCCATTACTGTGCATTTGTAGGTCTTTTTTTCAGACACTAATTAACCAACAGTTTGATTTGATGGTGATATTCTGAGCTCTATTACAAGCATGCAATTGTAGCTCGACATCCCAGCTGGCCCTGTGGCACAAAGGAGGGTTTTGAAAGTTCCATTCTGTGTGCAGCACATTTGGCAAGGGCTGCTTCATCCCACCACTGTATCAAATGTCCTGATAAAGAAATGGAGCTGAGGGAGCTTGTTTCACTCCTTCGAGGAATGGTGTTAGGAGCCAGCAACCCAGAGATCTGGTTCTGATTTGCTGTGAGACATTGGACTCCTTACCTGCAAGCTGGGGAAAGTGATACTTTTTTGCAGGGGCATTGCAGGGCTCAGCTAAGATTAATAAAGGATGAACGGGAGATGTGACATTTTATTGTTATTATTCACAATGTAGAGCAAAGCCAGAGCATCTCTGTGAATAATCACTGCAGTTTGCCTTTTGAGATCTAGCTGCATTCCTCCCCCTGGCCCTACCTGCTACTAATCAGAGCAGAGTTTGATTTTGTAGGAGGAGGGCTCAGAAACCAACGTTTCTCAGTGTCTGAAGGAAAAGTAGAGTGTTTCCTGGTGTAATTAGGTCCAGGCTCTCAGGAAATGAAGGCCGTCTAGTTGATAGGTGTTTAGTAAAGATTACCAAGCTAAGGCTGGAGAAAGTGTGCAAAGTGTTTTCATTTCAGAATCAGCAAATCCAGCTGAGACTTATGGTGTGTGTCATGTATGGAGGCAATTGTCCAAGTGGTATGTGGCCATGCTCACTGAAGCATGAGCCAAATTCACCCTGATGAAACTCCACAGGAGGTGCTGGAGCTGCACCAAGAGCCCGAGCAGCAGCTTGCATCCCTGTTTTACTCAGATGGGTTTTAGTGTAGTGAACAAACACTGGAGGAGCCTGAGGAAGTTTGAGTGTTGCTGCAATGGCTCTTGCCTTCCAGACATGCAAATGTGTTTGCAAGTGCTTTTTGCAGCTACCCCACCTCTTCTGAAAACTCTAACACAGCCTAGTGGTAGGTCTTTCTCAGCCACGCATCTACCCTGGGGAAAATAATATAGTGATGTCTTAAAATCTTCTAAATTCCTTATTTATTGCAGCTTGTATAAATGTGTTCCAGAAAGGACTGCACAGCACATAGGAGGATAGGTCCATCAGCAGCTTTTAAGCACAGTGGTCCGGAGTCAAATCCAGATTCAGGAAGCATGTAAGCTGCTGCTTTTCCTGACAATACCGTTGGTGTGAGGGTCACTGTGTACCTGCCATGTCCTTACACTCTGCCCACGAGTGTCCACCCCTGGCCACTGCTGGGGGAAAGGTAGTGCCCTTTGCAAGATCTTTCCTTTGCTTTCCAGACCAGCTGAGATGATAGTGCAGAATTATTTTCACTTCCCTCATTGTAGTTTCTCTCCTTCTCTACAAGCTTTGCTTCCAATGTGGCAGCTTTGTGCTGGCCCAGTAGTGGTGAATCTACTAGATCAGCACGAAAGTCTCTTTTCAAAGAGGGCAGTTTTTCCCCAAAGTCACCTAAGGTGTAAGCTCAGTTTGCTTTCTCTTGGTCAGTTCCCCTCATGGTGAGCAGAGGCCACCCCTGATCTGTAGATACTCAGTCTTTGCTAAGTGCTAAATTGTTGAATTGGAATAGTGATCTGATGCTTTATCTAATCAGGTCTGCATTGCCCTAAAATCCATCACTACCTTGATGGTTTCCAAACAGTCAGCAGTTGCAAATTGTGATCCATTTGCTTATGACTTGAGCCCTAGAAAAGGTATTCCTTGTGTCTGAAAAAAACCGCATGGTAATTAAAGCCATTCCCTTGAAGACTGTCAAGGGTTTTGGGTGAAGGGATAAATGAGTTTCTTTTCTCCTTGGGATTTATGGCTTGTTTGTTTCTCCCTTTTTCCCATTGTGGCTCAGGGAAGAGAGAGATAACAACCTCTTTCTCGGATAGCACAGTCATGTTTGCAGCCCACCCTCAGGGGTCTGCACTCAGCTTTTCAAACAGATCTTCTGTTGTTAGTCAAATAAACTGACCATAATCACTATCAGTCAGACAGTACCTTCTTCAGGAGATGAGCTTTCTATTGCCCAGGGGAAAAGTAGTGAGAGGCAGTCTTCAGGCTTGGAACAGTGCTTAGATAAGCCATTTGAGAAAATTCTATTTACATCAGAAGAGGGCTGCAATAAAACAGTATCATTTTATCAGCAGTCATGCTCATGAGTAATCTGTGCATCCTCTCAGAAAGGCATTTTCTATGGGCACGCATAGCTGTGTGGATGATATTGAATAACAGCAGACAAGCATATGCATTTTCACAGGAAACTGGCTCATGAAGGGTATTCAACAACTCATCATGTCTGACTCTTTTAAAAGGTGCTGAGCCATTGCTAAACTTTGAAAAGCGTGGAAAGTTTCTGCCATAAGAATTTTTCTGGTTGCCTCTGATTTTTCTGTTGTGTTTTTCTTAAGTGCTTTAGTAATTATTTCTATAGAGATACCATGAGTCTGACTCAGTGCCTGATGTTATCAACCAGTGCAGCACGACCAGTTGCAATGCCCAGGGAGGCAGGATGCTAGAAAAAAGTTAACTAAACTGTGAAGATACTGCTTTATGGGACTCAGAGAGGGAAGATGCAGAGAAAATGAAGAATCTGGGAAACAAAGAATATGTGACAGTTCTGCTAATTTTGGATCCAGTCTCAGACATGCTTTCTTCATTCTTGCAAACATACTGGACAAATGCCATTAGTCATTTCCCAGGAGAAGTACTGATATCCAGAATTTTGTCAGAATAAGCTGCGTTGCCTTATTCTTGTTGGTACATGCATGGCATCAAGCTGTCATACACAACTCTCAGATTATTCATTATTGCTTGTGTATTTATTAATCAACTTAGTCACAAGGGTATAACTTTCATCTCCTCATAGGAAGAGGAGGTTGTGTGTCACTTGTTTTAATGAAATGCTTTACTGATAGCAAGTCTTCTGATAAAGATGTGCTGCAGCGTACTTTGGCCTTAGACCTCCTTAGAATAAACACTGTTAAGTTTTTTTCTGTGTTGTGGATTATACTTGTGTTGGGATCTTAGAGACTATAAAAAAGTGATCCTTTCCCAGGCGTTCTCCATTCCATGTCTATGTCATCACTTCGCTTCAGTTATTTCATCACAGATAAGTTTGTTCTCAGCCCAAATCAAATGCCTTTGGTTTCTTAAGGCTGGAAGACTTTATGGAAATGTAGAATATTGTTATGTTCCTGTGGCACCTCTGCTGTTGGAGAGCTTGCCCTGTCTGCTTCTTCCTGTGACTCAGGCTTACTTGATGCACCCTGCAGCCCTTTTCATAGCCTGCCAACTTTGGTTTGTCCTGTTTTTTCCCTAAAAGCATTCAATCAGTTTTAACTTGAATGAGATTGAAGCATTCCAGCCTTGACTTTCCTCCCTTCATGGGCAAAGGTCTCCCTTGCTCTTTGCCAGCAGTTTTAGTAAGATTCACCTCTTTCTTCCCAGGTATTTCCAAGACTCTCTGCAGGGGACTGTGCAGGCCTCTCTGTTATCAGTCAGTATATCAGATGAAAGCTCCTTATTTGTTGAACAGCCTGCGGCCCATGGGACTCTTGCTGGTGGTCTCTGAGAAGCGGATAGATGATAGTCACATAGTGCTTGTTCCCAGCTGCTCCATTTAATTCATTTAAAATCCATGGGCTTATCCCACGTGTGCAATGACTGGGGCTCCACAAGGATGCTATAACAACAGGAGGAAGGACATACATGGGAAAACCTCTGCTCTGGAAATCCTGGCTGGCTTAATACCCCACATCTTTTAGTATCTACCACTGCTAGTTGCCATTAGATTGAAAGTGTGTTGCTTCTCCCTTGCTACTCATCTCCGAAGGCCACTGGCTCATCTCTAATTACCTGACCAAGGAAAACTGTAGGGTGTGAGAGCCTCATGGGCAACCATCTGCACAGACTCCTGAGCATTGAATACTTTCCATCTCTTCCAGTGTAAATTATAAGCGCTTACTTAGCTTTCAAATTATGTTGACATCCTTAAAAATAGAAAAAGAGCCCATTTTTAGCCAGACACAGCTTTTGGAGAAGCTGCTCAGAGCCTGTGGTCCAGGGTGTTTTCACACCACTGACTGTGGCGTGGCCATTGCTTCTTGGCAGTGTGGTTTTATGTTTGCAGCTGGAGGGAAGGGGACAACTGGTCAGCTATCAGCTGATAGAAATGGCCTTTTTCTGTACAGAGTAGTGTGCTTGAATCTGTGTACTGCCAGCTCTTGCCTGTGATCTTGCCTGTCATCTACTGGCACAGAAAGAGAAATCCCATCTACAAGAGATTTCTTGCCCAAGCTTGAAAGTCTCAGTTGTAGGGGGTTTGTTTTTTTGCCAGGAGAGCCCACACTACATGTTCTAGGAATTTTTACTTGTCTGAAAATACTGTTTCACGTGCAACTTAGCTGTCATCAGAGTATGTTGGAACTGAGTGCTTACAGGGGACAAAATCTGTCTCAGTGTTTTCACAATCAGTCAGATTGAAAGTTCAGTAACACAAACACATTTCCCACTGCCTGCTATGTGGATTTATGTGGGAAGGGTCTTTCCTGCTGGGAAGTGGTTTTGCAAGTCACTTGCTGTGAGTAATGTGCTGCTCCTTGTGCGGTGTTTGCAAGATCATGCATGCACTGAAGCATACAATGTATCTAACATATGAAAATCTTCATTCTTACCTGTTTGGAAACAGTTTAAGAGAAGCACATTGGAAAGGGAAGGAAGGAAGTAAGTGCCTCAGTCTAATTTGCTTTCTCAGTGCAAAATGTCCTTTTCAGGCGAGGTGGGGTGGGGTGATGTAGTCAGTCTGCTGGGCACGTACATGTGTACACTTGCATAAAATACTGTCAGCATGGTTCAAGTGAGAGCTTTGTTAGGAAATCTGATTTCTGTCCTTGGTTAATTGAAAAAATTTGTGTCATGAAGAATACTCAAGTGGTTTGTTTAGTTTGTTTTTAAATTTCTAATTATCTGCCACTTTCCAGAGACTAATTCAATGTTTAGTCAGCTCTTTTCACCAAATAATACCTCCCATTCTGCATGTGTTTGTGTACTGAACAATTGCCTGTTGTAATAATGAAAAAATCCAAACCCTTCCTACCTTTCTGATGAGAAGTTTTCCCTGTACTAATTCTCCAAATTTGTTCTCTTTTGGATCTGGGTCCTCCAGAGTGACTGGTGAGCAGCAGGGCACACTGGGGTGGTCTGAGAAGTGTCCAAAGCACACTGAAGGGAGACTGCCCACATTTTGGAAATGGAGAAGACCTCTGAAAAGATCCATGAGGAGCCTCCAGGAAAGCACCACTATTGCTCCCTGTCACAGTAGCAGCAAGGACAGGGTCCAACTATATTTATCTTGAATTGGAAGACAAGAAACTAGTAATCTCTTTGGAGAGCAGGGGATGGTGTGCTAATGAACTCAAAGGCTTCTTCATGTCTTTGTCACTTTGTACCCATTCCGTACACTTGAGTAAGGCTCTTTGTGAGCATATGCTTGCCTTTCTCTCTGATTTTAGTGTTCTGCAGGGTCAGTGGTTGCTGTTGTGGGTGGCACCTTTTGGCAAATGTGCAATCCAATCAGCAGAGGGAAAACTTCTCTGGAAACTTTCTTCTTTCTCTAATTGCAATAAAAAAATAGTTGAGAGGAAGTCACATGCTATTTGTAGCCATCTCATTGGTACTTGCATCTACTCACCAGGCAGTAAACTCTCCATAGACTCAATGAGATTAATCCTTCGTGACATGGAGCCTTTTATTTTCCTTGTTATCTATGTTTATCAAGTTCTAAGTGTGCCTCCTCTGCAGTGCACTAAACCTCTGATACAGCACAGCAGCAGTGGACCTATGGAAAAGTTTAAAAAACTCAGTATCTGTTCAGCAAACCATTGAACAGTTGTTTGAGACTTTGGTTGAGGCTTTGGTTTCTAGATCAGCCAAATAGCTGAATTTTTTTCTCAAAAAGCACGTGATGCTGAGCCAATCTGAGCTGTTTTCATGTGAGCATTAGTGATGAGGTATATGCTCTTTGAGGATACAGTTGCTGAGGTTCTGATAAAATCAAACAGAAGGTTAGACATGTTCCAGTTTACTTCCTAAGCATGGCAGGTTTGTGACAGTGGCATTACAGGTACAAATCAGATTGCTCAGCGTGGAGTTTACTGGCTGATACATAGCTTGACAGTTACCAGAATGACAGTGAGCTATTAAGGAACTGTTAACTCATGTTCCATCAAGCAGCCCACAAAAGCTCCATTTTCTCAATGGTTATCAATGAGTCTTGGAGTCAGTTGTATGGTGATGTTCAAAGTGTTCATTCAAGGTCCTTTCCCCAGCCTATGGTTCTATCTAGTGTTCCAGTTAAAATAGCCTTCCTAATCCAAGCCGCTACTGGAAGCTGGAAGTTGCAGTCACATTGAAGTCCAGGCCAGCACTGTTCCAGATGGGAATGAAACTGAGCATTTGAAATTTGCTGAAATTCCTTAATTTAAGGTTTTGCTGCTTAAAATAATTGTCCTCTTTTTCTGTGAAATGAAATACTCCTAGGATTTGAACAACAACAAAAAAATAAATAAAATAATTTCAGCATGAAACCCCAGCATTGGGGTGAACACTGGTGTGTTGTGTTTTCCCCTTCTTGTCTCTAGCCATTTTCATGGTAAGATCAAAATGGACACGGTGTTCCTGGGGTTCTCTCAGTGCTGGTGTTGATTTTGTGTCATCTCTGGGCAAATTACACAGGGTTTGGTGAGAAGCTGCAGCTATAGCCCAGCAATATCATTTCAGTGAGGTGAACAAGCAGACCTTAGAGCACATGCTAAGGTTGTGATTCTACAGTTGCCATTTTCTCCTTGCAGATTTTCATTCAGCAGTGGTTGTACAAACATCAAAATCCCCTTGTGTTATGTGCTTGCATATGCTTATGGTCCCTGACTTGCTTGCCATCTAAATAAACAAAATGATTGCCCTGTAGGAAAAAATGCTGTTATTTTTATTGTTACTCATTTAAAACAATGGAAAATCAGGCACAAAGAAAACAAAATGTTTTTTCCAATGACTGCACAGTGAGATTGTGACAGGGCCAGGAACTGAGTCCAGGTGTCCTGAGTCCCAGCCCAGACCTTTAAAAACCAAAATATCCTGCTCCTTGTGAATCCAAAGTGTTTTGGCAAAAGTTTCCCCAGAGTGTTTCATAATTAATGTCAGTGCCTGACTCTGAATGTGTCTTACCAGCTAGGAATTTGCTTTTGTATACACACATCCACTGAAAAACTCACCCAAATTTGGCAGCTGTTGGCTTCTTTCTGTTACTTTAATATTTTTGGGGCAAATATAGGACATGACAAATTGAAAAGTGCTAAGGTGAAATGTCCTGCTTTGAGTCCACATAGCAACCCTCAAAGGTCATCTCTGCTGTGAAGAGCCAGGAGGACTATACACAGCATGAGCCTTGTTTGAAGGGTGGGAAAGACATTTTCTGTTGTGTCTGGAAATCAGACTCTTCCTATCTCACAGAAGTGGATGTTATGCAGGAAGAACTAAGCCCATCTTAGGATCTGTGACAGTTTTTGACAGCTCTCAGAAAAGGAGCTAGGACCAAAGGAGAAAAGAACGTCCCACAACAGACAATTGCAGCTTGTGTCTAGAGGGACCAGTCCCTCGCTGAGATGCATTTGGTCCCTTTTAAGTCTGCACAAACAGGATACTGCCTGTGAATAGACATGTGTGATGTGGCATGGAAGAATGCAGTTCTCCTGAGCAGCTCAAATAGTGGCTTAATATGAGTCCTCTGGATTGGGTCAGCAGCTCATGTGTCTCCAATAAACCTCTCAGCCTTTCTAATTACCGGCTGCAGTGACAGTCCCACCTACACTCAGCATGACCTGAAAATTCCCATCATAAGATGCTCTGGCCCACCCTTTGTCCTGTATCAGATGCTGTCCAGCTGTGATGACCTTTTTAAGGGTGGGATTACTTTGAGACAAGCTTTTTCAAGACATGATGCATGCTTCTGAATAGGAATGTCTCTTAAAAAAAAAGAACAAAAAAATCCACGTTGAAGAGGTTTGGATTTTTTTTTGTGTTGACCTGAAAAAAATAATTTCTTACAGTCATTTTGCTTGCCTGGGAAGCCGGGAGGTTATTCTGAAGAGTGGTGTCCTTAGGAAAACTCCAAGAGAAGGACTGGAACCGATGTTGTTTTTGCAGTAAAAGCTGGCTTCCCTGCATGTGTTGTCAGCACAGTTTCAGGATTAGCACAGAGCTAATCCTGAAAACTTCTGAAGTTTACACAAGGCAAATTTTTTGTGTTACTGTGGGCACTGCAGTGCAGCGGTGCTTTGGTGTTCAAAGGGCAGATCTGGGGAGCGGGCTGAGATGCTCTCTGAACAGATCTTTTTCATCTTCCTTTTGGGGGTATTCATGCATGCTTCTTTGGCCAGCTTTGCTCTTGCCTTTCAGGGAACTGCACAAGGGATTTTGGCTGTTCTGGAGTGGGCTTGGCCCTGCAGCAATGGCTGGGCTTTTCCTCCAGGAGGTCTTCATGTATCCAGGCATCTGCTTTCAAAATGTCTCCATGCCTCAGCAAGGGATGTGAGAGCATGTCCAGAATGGCTCACCTGATATAAAAGTGGCAGTTTCACAAACCCCCGGGTAATAGTTGTGTGTCTGGTCCTCTTCAGTGTCTCCCTAATCAGAATCACCCAGGCATCCCTGTCAAGCTCAGCCAGTGACTTCCAACAGCCATGATGTCTCCAGTAACCACTGGTTTGACTCTTGGTAGCCCCCTTGTTTGTACTGCAGACTGTGTTTGCACTTGTCCTAATCTAAACAGCCCAGATGAAAGCACTGGGCACTTCTCTGGTGGATACACTGAGTCCCAGGAGGCTAAATGCATGTCCCGATATTCTCTGCATCTTTCAAACTTCCCTCAACTTTAAGCTGGGCTCCCTATCATTGACATCAATATATATATATATATATATATATATTTTAATGAAAAAAGTTGTGTTCAGCAGCTTGCTGAACTTTCTAATTCCACCTTATTTTGAGGAAAAGCCAAAGGAAACCCATTACAATAATTTTTTAACATGTGCCTTGGAAATTTTGTTTAAGAGTGGAGATTCAAAAGGCATTGGCTCCTTCCTTCACAGCCAAAACACACATACATCCTCCATGCTGCTCTGAGAGAAGGTTACCTTGCAAAAATAATGCATGTCTTCATCCTGTGTTTTCCTGAGTCTTGCCAAGCTTTACGTGCAGTAGGAAAGGAGGCATCATTCTGCCAGTTAAACAACTGGGGTATTTTATTACTGCTGGCAGACAGCTCCACTTTCCAAATAGGAGCAGATTTGCCAGGTGGTTTGGTGTTGGCCTGGGGCTTCCAGGGGGACTCTGCTTTGTCCAGCCAAATCAAACCTGTTACTCTTGCCCCACTCCAGCTGTTCCTGCTCAGAGCAATGTTCAGCGTAAAAAAAGAGTGTTTGCCATGCTGTTACTGCAGCCAAGTGCCCTGAGCAATCCTTTGCATTTTTTCCCTTAGCACTTCATCTCTTTCATAAGCCACTCATGCAACATTGCTATAGGATATATATGTTGGGGCATCCCTCAAGGAGAAGGCCCTGTGATTTCATCCAGATGCCAATCCCACTTGGTTCAATGAGTTAATGTGTCATTGGATGTGTATTTTAATTCTAAAGATGGTTGCAAGCACTTCTGCTGAGGTAACAAGCCACCTGCTGATGAGGTGGCTGCTCAGACAATTGACAGTTCAACCACATCTCTAAGGATAAACATAGGTCAGAGATTAAACTAGTAACTATATGCCTGGCTGGTTTTTCAGTTCTCATCATTTTGCCATTTGAGTTGTCTTATGGGTACACATGCAGAAATCTGCATGTGAGCTGCTGTACCATGACAGCAGCATAGCATAGGTATACCTAAACTCACTGGCTCTCGTGCCTCAGGAGGAGCCTAGAAGTAGTGGCACAGGGTTGAGGGTGAATTTTGCTATCAAGGAGTACCTGGACACAGCCTTGCCAAGGCTAGCATTAGTCTGATCCTGGCTAACAAGCTTAGGTGAGCCTACTCAGACTGCAGACCTATCCCAGGGGCCTGACTCTGCATCTTGCTGGTAGTCAGTGATGGTGGCTTTCTTTCAGGAGCAAGTGCATAAGCCATGGAAGTGGCTCCTCTCTCTCCTGCTAAGTCGTGCAGATGTTTCACCTGAACATCTGTCCTGCTCCCTGAGCTCCTGGCAGCTGCTGTATGTGTGTTTAGCACTAGCATTTTTGTCTGTTTGTGAGGATCTCTCCAGGGTGAAACTGATTCTGACTAAGTTCTGAATCTCTAAATCCAAAGTAACTTGATACAGCTTCTGCAAACAGGTTTTCATTGACTATCCCATCATTGCCCAAACCAGTGGTGTCAAAATGGTGTCGGAGATATAGGTGTCAGAATGTGCAGCATTAACTGTGGTGTTCACTATCCTACATCACAAATTCACTTGGTCTTTCTTATCTTGTTACAGCTGAACAAGCTAGAGGAGGCAGCAAATGCAGCTCATACCTTCTTCATGGCAAACCCTGAGCACATGGAGATACAGCAGGACATTGAAAACTACAAGAACACAGCAGGGAAGGTCAGCTTGATTGACTGGGAGGCCAAGCAGCACATGGTGAGTCTGAGCTAAAGAGGTGGCTGTGTTAAGTGTCAGGCAGTATGGAGAGAGGAGATGTAGCAGAAAGCTTCATCTTTGAATAGGGAGATTCTTACCAAGGTCCATATTACAATACAGGAAAATAAACTCTCCCTTTCAGCCCTCTCTTTAAGCCAACCTAGCTCCTACTTTTTCAAGGCACACTGCTCTGTTCCTCCCTTCAGGGAACTCTGAGGTCATCCATGGCTGTGGCTCTTTTAAGGTGGGTTCTCCCACCTGGCAGGATATGTGCTTGTGGCTTTGCTGGTGAGGGTGAAGGGTGGCAGGCAGGAGAGTGGCAACTATTTCCACCTCCCCAAAATGAAAGCCCAGCACAGATGCCAGAGATGCCCCAACTTTGTGATTTCTCAAGACACAAGGAAGCAGGAGTGGCTCTTTTTGTGTAATTGATGGAGGTGCCTGGTAGGGGCTATTCTAAGAGATGTGCTTGGGTCAAGAGCAGTTTTTTCCTTTGGCATCCAGTGTAATTGGTGGGTAGGAGGGTAAAAACAAAGAAATGTTTTTTCATATAATGAATAATCCCGAGGTGGCACTGAGGTTTCCCTAAGTGTGTAGGATTTCAGAAGAGCATTTAGGCAGGTTAAGAAGGTCCCACTGGTCCAAAAGTCCATTGATGGCTTAAATATAGTTTGGAGCAACCACTTGTGTCTAACACCGGGAGATTATTCTGTCCCTGTCTGCTTGTTCTGAGAAGCACCTGCAGTTGGCAAGGGGAGGATGCTGTGGTCCAAGTAGCATAGCCCACTCATGGTCTTGTCTTCTGCCTACCTACTTTGCAGGAAGACTACAGTGCTGGGGTAAAGCACTATGACAAAGAGGAGTACGAGCTGGCCATTGGCTTCTTAGAAAGTGCATTGCAAGGCTACTACTCTGAGGATGAAGATTGCCAGATCATGTGTGAGGGACCACAGAGATTTGAGGAGCATGAGTACCTGGAATATAAGGCCAGCCTCTATGAAGCTATTGCAGGTAAGATCTTTTTGCACCTTTAGTGCTGTCATCCCTGGCCCTGAAATATTTTTGAGTTTGGGCCTTTGGCTAGATTTGGTGAAGTGCCTTTCCTTCCCTTACTGTTGCTGGTAAGTAATGCTGCAGGAGGCACTTGGAAAGCCAGAAAATGCAAATCCAGAGGACAGGGAATTAGAATATCTCATTTTGGACCTGAATGAGATCTGGGCCAGAAAAATTGCATTTCCAGATGTGTGGAGCACTTGCAGCTCTCCATAAGAGCTGGAAGTATAGGTGCTTTTAACATAAACTGCCTCCGCTTCCCCTGTACACAGGCTCACACATCTCACTGAAATATAGATATTGCTGGCCTCTGTTTTTACTTTCTGTTTTTCAATGCATATGAAGAGAGCAGCAGAGTCCTCTTGGTCATACTCCAGATGACCAGGAAAGTTGCCAAAAAGACTCAGAACATAGATTTCCTCTCTATCCAAACGCATGGATTTGTCATTAGCGGAGGCCCACCTAATTATGATCTTGACTGAATTCTCTGGAGGGAATTGAACATTGCTGTGTTATCTTCAGAGTTGCATGTGTGGCTCTGAGCCAGAGGGGATTAAAACAGTTCATTGACAGTAGAAATGAGATTACATTTAATTAGTCATAAGGGAAAGAAGAGCAATAAATTAAGATTTGTTTGGTGACAGGTTTCTTATTTATCTATTTGCTCATGGCCTTGGAGTTACATCAAGCTCTACAGTTTTCCCTCTTGTGTGGAAAATACTTCATTTGTTTGCAAACTATTTTTCAGTTTTGCCTAATTTTTGCTTGTGTCAAGGCAGGAAATCTAATTGAAACAACCAAGCTGAGAAACTACCAACATACCGGATGGGAAGCAGCCTTTGTTGGGTATATTTACCCATGCAGAAAATATCAGAAGTGTTGTAAAGGCTGATCTGGTACCAGTGTATCTGGCAGCTGGTCATGCCTGCTTTTAAAGCCATAACCAGGACACCAAGTGCCATATCAAGCCTTCCAAGAGATCAGCCTTTATTGGCAAAGAAAACCTACCTTCCTTCTTCCTGAAAGCTGCTGTTCATCAAACAGGTCACTGGTAAATTGCTTCTGTGCTGTACAAGTCACCTGCAGCTCCAGTGAGCAGAGAAGATACTTCTGTGCTGGAGCACAGATACGGTCATGATGTGGTGGCTGTCAACCCAACACATCACTTAGGAGTGAGAACAAGCCGGTCGATCTCTGCGGGTGCTGTGTCTTGGTTTGGCCAGATATGCCTGGGAATAACAACTCCAAATCCCAGGGCCATTAAAGCACCCAAGGAAGTAGAGAAGTGAGGGTGCACAGAGGTAAACAAGATACATAATGCAGTAAAGTGGTTGTTTACAGGACAGCTTAATCCAGAGTTTACCCCTGGGTCCAGAGCGCTCAGACTCAGATGTTTCAGAAGGGAGTAGGAACAGTAATGCAACAAGAAAAGAGAGTATAAATTTCTTCAAAACTAATTTACCTTTTCAATCCCAAGCTGATTTGCTATGCTTCTGTGTGGGGTTCACCTCTCCACCTTGGGGTCAGATGCATTTAATTGAATTGATTCCTGTCTATGTAGCCAGTTTCTAGGGCACCTTGATAGTACCAAGAAAAAGCAGTGCTTCTCAGTGATTATTCCAGGTCTAGGATGCTTAAATAGGTTTAAATTGCAACAACTTTTTTCATGTCCTTTTCCTGCTTGCTTTTCTTAATGTAATAACCTGGATGTGTATGGTAAATCAGATAACTACCCAGACTACCTTCCCAGGGCAAACGGGGTCTGTTCTGAGTTTCCATTTGGTTTCATTGCATATTCCTCAAGCTGTTTTCTTGGCTGCTCTGAGGAATGCTTTAGTAGCTGAGCACACTTCTTTTTAGTTTTTAAGCCCATGTGTGTTTCTTAAGGTTTTTAATGGTGTACAAAGACAGAACAAGTAAAGTCGATTTGTAAGTACATTGCAGCAAAGACTGAACTGGAATCAGATGTCAGCATTGGCTTTGAAAT
This sequence comes from Psilopsiagon aurifrons, assembly GCA_025447955.1. NCBI lineage: Eukaryota > Metazoa > Chordata > Aves > Psittaciformes > Psittacidae > Psilopsiagon > Psilopsiagon aurifrons. The sequence goes on from JAOEHY010029013.1 coordinate 33,039, forward strand.
TGCACAGCTGATACAATGCCTATATTGTGGACTCCCACCAATTAAGAAACTTTGCTAATGGCAGATGTTTACCACGTGTTTGTGTTTCCCTGGGAGATCTCTCATCTTTGAGAAGCAGCAAACTGGGATTTTGCTGCCAGTAGACCTTAGACCTTTCAGAATTGTGTTGCAGGTGCCTTGCTTTGCTGTACTTGAGAAGCTGCACCGACCCCTCTCATCTAAACCCCCCTGTGCACTTAGAAGCTTTCTTGCTGCAGAAAGGAGAGGATTAAAGATGAGCTGAAGGAAGGGAGAGTGGAGATGGCTTTCCTGTGGTAGCACATGTGGCCGCCCTGTCTTCACATCTCTGCTTTCTCTGTGGGTGTCCTCACCTTTGGGTCGGCTTTTCGGTTGAAGAGCTACCTGCCACCTGGATGTCCCTGCACCCATCCGGCTATCCCGGGCTGAAGCAGCAGCCCCTGGAACACAAAAGAGGTGCTCAAGCTCCCTCTACAGTTGACAGAAGGAGAAGGGCATCTCTCAAGGGGGAGCAAAAGTGTGACTGCAACTCTCCATTGGCTTTGGAAAAGAGCCTGAGCTCTTTAGATGTGCAGTCACCTGCTGGACCAGAGCAGCACAAGTTGCAGGTCCTTCAGCCCGGGATATTTAACCTCTGTCCGTCTTCATCTCAGCACCTCCCCCATCTTTCTCAGTTCAGTCTGTTTTCTTCCCCTTTTATTGCAGATCACTACATGCAAGTCCTGGCCTGCAAACATGACTGTGTCCGAGAACTCGCCACACGCTCTGGCCGAATCTCACCCATTGAAAATTTCCTTCCCCTCCATTATGACTACTTGCAGTTTGCCTATTACAGAGGTAAAGACTGTCTTTCTCTTCCTCATAGTGCTTGCAGAATTTTGTTGCCTTTTATGCAAGTTTGAATTGCTTTATGGGAAAATCAGGGTATTACCACATGATGTTCAAACTACTGTGATGCAGTGGCATGGTCTGAAAGAGTCAGTAAGGAAAGGACATTGGAAATTTGCTCTTCAAATATCAGGTTGACTGAAATGCAATTAAGCATTTCTGTAAAAGCGTTTAAAGTCATCAGTCAGGTTTTAAAAGTCCAACCTTTAACTTAAATATTCTTTAAATAATTTGTGCTTTTTAAGGGTTGTTTTATTTGCCTTTTGACATTAAAGTTCTGGGGATTTATATGTTCCACATTTTCTGAAACCAATTGATGCATTTTCTAAGTTAATACATTTATAGATACACAAGTTAGGGGAAGCTTAGCCGAAGATGCCAGTTTTTGCTAATTACCAAATATTGTAAGATTCACTGTACAACTGCAGGAGCTGGCTACATTGCAGAATATCAGGAGTTGGCAGTACTATAATATTCTGACAGTTGTGTGGTCCTGTGTAGTATTTTATTATGTCCTGTTACATAAAAGATAATCTTGGCAGAATTCTGGTATCTCAGGCTTGTGCTAAGAGCTCTTTCTTGAAATGGGCAGAATGAGTGAGGGGTAGAACTGCTACTCAAACATAAAGCTTCTTCATTCGTCAATGCAATGGGAAGAAAGCTGGAGGAGTCAGGAGCATTTTGTGCGTGGTGTACAGGCTTTATTATTCCTCTGCCCAGTTAGAGGTTTAATGCAAAGGGTAAACTGCCCCAGAGCCCTGAAAGATGCTGCACAGAAGAGAAGCATTTTGCTGCTGGACAGCATCCACATCCTGCCTACCCATTTGAATCTAATTTGGATCCCATCTGACCTCTGCATGACCATAGAGAAGTCATGTCTCTGTACCTCAGCTTCCCTGATGGTGAAATGGACCAGTTAAGACAAAGTTGCATCAAAAGAGCCTCGTAAAGCATGGGGCTCACCCTTCAGCTGATGGAGAGCTCAAGCTATGCCCTCCCTCTCTGAAGTTCCTCTCCTCAGCTCTGCCCTGCTGTGCTCCTCATGAGCCCCCAGCACTACTGGCAGGGCTGTTTCCTCCTCTGCTCCCCCGATAACTATTGTGTTGCCTCCCAGTCGGTGACTATGCAAAAGCCCTGGAGTGTGCCAAGTCCTACCTTCTCTTCCACCCGGATGATGAAGATGTCTTGGAGAATGCAAGCTATTATGAGGGTCTCTTGGAAGGTACAATGGATCCAGACACTGTGAAACCCAGAAAGGTGAGAGTGAGTGTCACCTAGGAGCCTAGGTGGGAAGCTTTAACAAAAGCTTAGGTTGGAAATAAAAGCAGCTTGGCAGCTTTCCCAAAGTGGAACCACTTTTAAAACAGATGTGGAGATGCTGGACTAGCTGGCAAAGCTAATTGTCAGGATATGAGTTCAGAGCCACTATTGTAGAGGAGAAACTGGAGGGCAGGATCTTCTTTAAATGGGGACTTCAGCTTAGCAAAGCCCAAGCAAGCTCAGGGAGGGCAATGACCGGATGCCTCAGTATCATAGACCCTCCTCTGGTTCAGTGCTTCAGGGGAGATGCAGAGGAGGAATGCAATGAAGTACTGAGCAGAGGGGTAACCTTTGTTAAGAGAGGGATGAGAAATATTTTCCCAAGGGGAGGCTGGGATGTCAGTGTTACTCTCAAGTCACTGAGGTTGGAGTTCTGCACTTGGCCTGCTTTGTGGGAAGTAGCTTTGCTATCACAGGGTTAGACAGGGGTCAAATAACCAAACAGCATGCGTTCAGTCACCCAGTGGGACAGTCTTCTTTGGTCTGGGCAACCTTTATCTGTGGCCCTGGGGCTGCCTCTCACAATACGGAAAAGGAGAAGTTCCTCCCATCCCATCACAGCTGGGGGCTCATTCCCCTTATGCCATAAACAGAGGGTAAGGAGGAATTGGATTTTCCATTCTCTTGCAAATTCCTTGATTTCCAGGAAAATCAAGGTGAATTTGGTAAAACACTAAAAAGGAAAATGATAAAGAAGGAAACTAGAACAGTTATTTTTATTTCTCACAAAGTGAATCTAAGAAAAAAACTAAACTTGACAAAAACATGTGTTCAGTGTACAGAAGTTTTCTGTAAAAAAAAAGATAATTACCTGATTTTTGCTTTCCAAAGTAATTTTCTAGGAGAAACCCCAGTGGTTTTTTTAGAACTATTTAATTCAAAAAAGAAGCCTTCTGATGGGTGTTTTTCACTGTTTGCAATTTGTGGTCCCTGTCAGAGTACCTTGAGCACATCCCAGGCTGTGATGCAGTGCACCCACTACCAGGCTCTGTGGGTTGCTCCATTGGCTCTGCATCGCACTTGGGGAAACAAGGCACAGCCCAACCAGAGTCCCTGCTTTGCCATGTATTTTGGGGATTCACGTTTCCCACATGAGTTGCTGAACACCTCCACTTGTGTAATGTAGTGAGTGGCTCAGCTTTGTGACTGTGGTTGCTCAAAAGCATGATCCAAGCATCCCTCACCCCATAGCAGTCTGCAATGTTGCATGAACAACAAATCCTTCTTGAACTACGGGTGTATTGTCTGTGCCTTGTGAAAGCTACATGGGCAACGACTCCCCTTTTCTTTTTCTTTTCAGGAAGCAAGAAAGCTGCTGAGGCGCCATAAGCTGGAGTCTCACCTTTTGCAAGTGGCTGCGGCCGGTCTTGGATACACTTACACGGAGTCGGTAATTCCTGGGTCTGCTATAGCAAGGACCTCCGGGAGTTCACAGCTATAGGACCACTTCCCCCCTCCCTTTTCTTAAAAAGCAAGTCCCATGTAGGTGACTTAAGAGCTGGATCTTGGCCTGGTTTGCTCCCTATGGGAAAATGTTAATAGCAAAGCAAGGAAGGCAACCATTTCTAGGCTGAAGGAAGTGCAGACACAGCCTAGTCTGGCTCTCAGTCACTGTCATGGTGGTTGGGTGGGACAGAGGAGGCTGGCCAAGCTGGGTTCCCTCTGTGTTTGTCCATATGATTCCAGGTTGGGTTGGTGTTGCATTTTCAGTTTGGTGACCCCAGGCAATTGCCCAAAGTTGTGTGGGATAGATCCATACCAGAGAGGCTGGCTGATGTCAGAGAGGCTGGGAGTGGGGCAGAGCAGGTAGCTCTCTGGCTTCGTCTGGAGCATTAATTTAAGCAACATGACCTCTCTTTTTTTCCTGCAGAACTACTGGAACAGGTATGGCGCCCGCCAGGATGAGCACAGGTGAGCCGCCACTTACCCCAGCTAAGCCCGTGGCTTCACCAATCCCTGCACTTGGGATGTCCCCATGGTAGGGTACAAGCCTGCCACTTTAGTGGGTGCTGCCCATCCAGCCCGGCACACCATCATGGTTGATAATTACAAACTTTTCACAAGCACCTTATTTTAGCTGAGTGCCTCCAAACCAGTCTAGAGGGAACTTGGTCAATGAGTCAAGTGGTGCTGTTCATGTTTGTTGGTGTCTGTGCTTTGCTGGTGGAAACTGTTGTTCCCATTACCAGAAAAACACTGTTTTTCACGGACAGGGTGAAAACTCCTACGTGTATGGTTGTGACATTTGTACAATGTACCAATTTGTCCAGTTTTTTAATGTATTGATTTCCAAAGGGTGCAAAACTGTGCAGTTCCCAGAAACTGGAGACCTGTGGCCCAAGTCATGATGTTCTTCTTTTCTCTTGTTCCTCAGTGTCCCATCAAGTATTAGCAGTGAACCAGAGGAAGGGCCTAGGCTATTCCTGGCAAAGAAACCCATGCCAAAATCAGATCGAGAGTTGAAGGAGGGTAAGTCTGATGAATATGTTTCAACAAAATCAGAAGTTATTTTCCTATTGCTGGAGACTGCAGACTGCAAATGTTGGCTGCTGAGCAATGAGGGCCAGTTCTGCCTGAAGGTGTTGAAATTTTGTTTAAGACACAAAGAAGTCTTCAATGATGCTACAGCATTTCTGGGTCTGTGGATCCCACCATCATTGCTCTGCTTTTGGACTTGCTTTTTCCACCTGCTGAGCCACTCATTACAGAATCCCGAGATGTGGAGCTGGGAGGCTGGGTCCTCCTCACTGTGGGGAAGATGGCACCAGCAAACAGTATTTTTTCCTCTAGGTGTTTCCAAGATTAAAATGCTCCCTCTTGTCCAGGCTGCAGAAGGACAGATGCTGGAGGCATTAAGTTTTGGCAAGTCTGGTCATGATGCTTTGCTGAATGTGCTGGATCACAGCATATTAGTAACCATTTCTGCTTGCAGACTGGCTTGTGATGTCTTGGCTTACATCAAATCACTCGGTTTTAAGGCTTGTCAGCAGACGTTTCAACAGATTTCAGCACATTTTCAGGAACCACAGAAAATACCATAACATCAAACGACAAGGTTTCTCCCATAACAATTTTGAAAAATTATATTGTAGCCAAATACCAAAGCATGCTCCTTGCTGCAAAACAATGGGTCTCCAGCCAGGAGGTGTCTTGTGTCTCTAGTGGGTCAGCTCCGCAGCAGTAGGCAATTAAATCTCCCTGTAATGCAATGGATGGTTGTGCTTTTTCTGGGGAATTTAACAGCTTCCCATGGCCCAAGTTATCTCCAGCTGCTGAGTGTCATATTCATAGTATCATTATCCCTTCTTTAGCCATATATAAAATAGGCAAATATTGCAGGAGGATACTGAAGAGCTTGCTGACGACAAGAGCTCATTGTGTTATATTTGGTTTTGGCCTGTTTGTCTTCCATCATGAAATAATTTCAGAGCGTGCCTTTCTCTTTTGTTTCTTCTCTCTATGTTTTTATTCTGGTTTAGCTGCAGAATGTTTTTAAGTTTGCAAAGAAAACTGAAACCATTCAAAATGAGAATGGTATTTTTGTCCATCCAGCTGCTTCCTTTCTCTGTTGTCTTTTTTCCTTTCCCTCTTTTCACTTGGAAAAAAAGAAAATGCCAAAAGAGGAAAAGAGAAGTCTATTTTTATTTTATACTCCTCGTTTTCTGTACTTCTCTCTTTCCTCTCCTTCCTCCCTTCTACCAATTCCTTCACTCCCAAAAGTGCAAAGAATTTTCTGATTTCTTTGTGGTGTTTTTCACAGAGCATACACACAGGAAATAGATCTCTCTGCTGGTGCTTAGAGGTGGGCGGTGGGGGTGTGGAAGACAGCCAGGAGCACACTGCTGGTGTGCGACAAGGGTTCAGTGTTCATGGCACAGGGCAGCCCCTGCTAGTTCCCGGGGAGGAACAGAAGGAGCTGGGAAAGTGGTGAGTGATGCCTTCCAGACTCATTCCTTGTGTGCCTATGGCTGGGGAAGAGCAACATCCAAGCTGGAAAACTCAGCCTGGGTTGGAGTGTGCCAGGAGTCTAGATTTCAGAGTCTTGTTTCTGATCCAGCTGCATTATAATAAATGCTATCATTGAGCAACAAGAACAGCAGAGGGAACATGAGAAGACCTAACTCTTCAAAAATAAAGTCACGGGCTAGTGGCAGGGCTCTGCCCTCAGGGTTATGTGTCCTCCATAGGCCAAGGAGACCTTCCAAAAAGACAGAGTATGCCTCAACAGACAGAGAAAGTAGCAATTATAAAAGCAGCGTAACAGAGAAGTTTCCTTGTGCCACATGGTGAGAGGAGATCTGTGACTCTGTTTCCTCTATTTTATTGTGATTCTGTGACAAGAGATAATCTTCCCCACAATTTAGATGCATTTCACCTCCCTCCTGGAGAAACACCTGGTTTAGTTTTTTATTGTCGCCATCTCTTTAATTCTCTTTCTTCACGGAGATCAGGGGCAGAAGCTTCAGAAGATGGTGATTAAGTGTCCTCACCATGTTTTTCTGATCAGGCAAATTTTATGGGAATGGATCCAAACTTCATGTAAAAAGCTAATCTCTCTCTTCCTCATGCCACGGCATCTCCTTTGCAGAGGAAGATTGTCCTCAGGATCTTCCAGTTCACCCATTTACAGCCCCCTTTTTGGTGGAGAGCAAGTGATACTTGCTGCAAGCTCAGCACCACACTAGGTTTTCTATGTGTGCAAAAGACAAAAAATTCACTGATGACAATTGCAGAAGGTGGTTTTGCATGCCAAGCTGGCAACATCCACACAGCACAAATGCAATGGAAACTCACGGCCTTCATTGATGTTGGCTGCTGGGCGGGAGAGCCAAGTTAGCCAATGTTCATGTCTCTCATTGTGTCCCATCAGGTTTTTAGGCTGTGGTCCTTACATTTGCAAGGAAGCTAATGAGAAGGTGGAAAATGCTGATGCTCTTGCAGCAGATTGATTTCATCTCCAGGTGTTTCCATTGCTTCTGTTTCTTTTGTTGGTGATGTGAGGCCAAACTCTGCTCTCTGCTGTGAATTTCTTTCCCTGGCAGCACACCCAGGTGACTTCAGCTGGCCCTCAGCCACAGTACAAGATGTCAATGAGGCCAGGGCATGTTCAGCAGGGTCGCTTTGTGTCTCTGTTTCCATTAGGAGGTCCGCTTCTCTACAGCGATGTGAAGTTTGTCTACAACTCACAGCAGCTGAATGGTACCCAGCGAGTACTACTGGATAATGTCATCTCAGAGGAGCAGTGCCGAGAACTTCACAGGGTGGCCAGTGTGAGTAGGTGATGTTCCTGGGGGGCACATGACTATCACCTGGGCTGAGCTCCTAATGCTCTCCCCAGATCTGACTTGTGAGGGCTGAATGTGTGATCAGCCACTGGAAAGGATCCAAGTTCATACCTTACTCTTTAGTGTTGGAACTGATGCCAGGATGCCTGTGGAGAGCAGTCAGATGCTTGTCCCCATAACACACCCATGTAAGTGCATGGGAGCCACTTCTTTAGGCCATTCTTAGAAATATGCTGCAACACAGACCCTGTGCTCTCTGACCCATGTTATATACAACCACAAAGGATGCCCATCCACAAAGCCCGGTTGAGCCTTCTCATTCATCATTAGCTGAGCCTGGGAAGGGACTGAGGGTGCCTGAACATCCCCAGCAAGGAGATGGGTGGCTGTTTTCCAGCATCTCAGAATGGACCATGTTTATGGATAACTGCAGTGCCTTCCCACCTAACTCACCTGTCCTGATGAATGCAGCCGTGGGGTATTCAGGAAAGAGAGTGGCAGTTGCTTCCATTGCACCTCCTGCTCTTCTGGGGAACCAGTTCACCCCTCACTCGTGGTCATGTCTTTCAGGGGATCATGTTGGCTGGAGATGGTTACAGGGGCAAAACCTCCCCCCACACTCCAAATGAGAGATTTGAAGGAGCCACTGTCCTCAAGGCCCTCAAGGTACAGCTCCCTCTTCCTCTTCCTCTCCCACGCCCTCCCTCCCAGCTGGTGCATGGTGTTGACCCTCTCTCACGCTTTCTCCTTGCTCAGTATGGCTATGAGGGCCGTGTCCCACTGAAAAGCGCCCGGCTCTTCTACGACATCAGCGAGAAGGCTCGCAGGATTGTTGAGTCCTACTTCATGCTCAACTCCACACTCTACTTCTCCTACACTCACCTGGTGTGCCGCACTGCTCTCTCTGGTGAGGGTTCGGGGGGCCAGCAGCAGGGCAGAGCTGGGGGGACAGGAGGGGGTCGGCTTCTCACAGGGGCTTACAAGTGGGGGCTCAACCCTGAGAGCAACTTTGTTTTGCCTGGTGCTTAAACTGGTGGCCAAGGGCTGAGAAATGTCACTGTCCCTCTAGCAGCAAAGGGTAGGCACTGCTGTCCCAAAGGAGCTAATTTCTGGGATATCTCTAGTTTTTCATGTCTCCAACTCTTCCTCTTTTTTCCTCCCTATTCTCTTGCCTCTTCTCATCATCCCTTCTCCTTTCCATCCCATTCTCAGCTCTCCATCTCACTTCCCCACAGTAAGGAACAAGCAGAGCTGTGCAAATCTGAGTCCTCAGATGTTGCCTTTTCTCTTCAGCCTTTCCTCTCCTCTTCTCACCTGTAAGCACCACCTAGAGTGGGGTAGGGGCATGCTCCCACCCCATGACAGACCCCACAGAGCATGACATTTCCATCTCATCCATCCCTTCTCCTTCCTCCACATTGTGCTGCCTAGGCCAGCAGGAGAGGAGGAACGACCTGAGCCACCCCATCCATGCTGATAACTGTCTCTTGGACCCTGAGGCCAACGAGTGCTGGAAAGAGCCTCCTGCTTACACCTTCCGGGATTACAGGTAGGAAGGAAGGGGGAGCTGCTCTCAAGGGCTCCCAGGGACGCTCCCCAAGGCAGGGCATGTTCCTTCACAGACCTGAAATTGGTATATCCCAACCATGGCAGAAGTAAGATCCAACAGGTAGTTTCTGGTGGCAGCAAGCATCACGGGTAAGCTTCTTGCTGAGTGAAACTTTAACAGCTGTGGTATTTTAGGGTTGGGAGATCCCACCTGTGGCCCACAGGACTGTGTCTCTGTCATGTGTGTTTGGTGCAAAACAGGAGGATGGGAGCTCGTGGGACCTAGGGGACATTGTGGTAATTGTTCCCTAGCCAAGGTGAGATCTGCTGCTTCTCAGCTCTGGCTCCAAGTTGGGGGTAGCCTGGGTAGCCCCAGCCAGCTCCTCAGTGGGACTGCTACCCATGTCTTGATGGAGCAATGTGGGATCTGCCCCAGAGGAGGGGTCAGCCTTGAGCCCTCCCCACTGCTCCCCTCACAGGGGTCCCCTGCTTGCTTCCCCAGTGCCCTGCTGTACATGAATGCGGATTTTGAAGGAGGCGAGTTCATTTTCACCGAGATGGATGCCAAAACTGTGACAGTAAGTCAGTGCTGTGGAACAAATGCTGCTTCTTAGTAACCCATGCTCAGGAACTCTGGGCTTCTCTCAGCAGCCTATGGCTCCTATCTTGCAAAGAGTCTATACAAAATCTTGCTAGCAGAGGTACCAGACCTCTTCCCTTCCCAGAGGCTGCTTGAGCAGGAAACCTGCAGATCAGGGGGTTGCACCACCCCTGTACAAGCAGAGGGATGGCTGATAGTTGTCCCTGCCTGGAGCATTGCTGAGCTCCCACCCCATCTCGTGGCAAACATGAGGTGATGCCCTCATACATACACAGTGACTGGCCCTGGTCTCTTGCTCCGGAGGAGTTCGTGGTGATGGACATCAGTCCATGAGGAGGATGTGGCTCAGGCATGAGCCCCCACTTCTGCGCAGGAGACACCGCCCTCCATGGTTACACAGAGGGTCTGGGCACCATGCTGCGGCTCTGGAGCCCAGCAGATGCTTGAGGGTAGATTTCATCTCCCTATGCGTGAGGGTTGATTTGGTTGCACTTCTGCCCCTCAGGTCCTGCAGGTTACCTCTTGTGGATTCAGCAGAGAGAAAAAAGAGGTGTTTCACAGCCCTTGCCAGGGTTAGCCTAAACCTCCCTGGAGTTACGCCATGGTCCTTTTTACTGTAGGTGGTCACCTGCAGGCTTTGCAAGGACTCCATGCTACTATCTCCTTTCTGCATGATGTCTGTGCAGTAGGACCAAGCCTCACACCTCCCTATTTACCCCAGCAGCAACTCACCAGGTCCTGAGGTGATGCAGAGAGATGCCCAGTAAGGTCTCAGACCCTGGACCACTGCAAGCCCAGACATGGCCAGTGTGTACAGCAGTGCTGCTCCTTGCTGCCCTGGTATTGCTTGTTTTCTCACAGGCCTCCATCAAACCCAAGTGTGGGCGAATGATCAGCTTCTCATCAGGCGGTGAGAACCCCCATGGGGTAAAGGCAGTTACCAAAGGCCAGCGGTGTGCTGTGGCTCTCTGGTTCACCTTGGACCCACTTTACAGAGAGTTGGTGAGTTCTTCCATCATGATGTAAGGGGAGATGGGGGGGACTCAGCACCCCAAAGGAATCAGGACCATCTTCAGCCTTCAGTCCCAGCACATTGCACCCCCTACAGCAGCATTCCCATCAGCTGCATTATGGGGACATGAGCTGCTGGCCCAGGAACCAAATGGTTTTCTCTGCTGGCCATGCTCTTGGTCACCCTTATCCTGTGGGTGCAGGACTGGGCTGAGGCAATGAGTGGAGTGCAGGAGGGCTGTGTAGGGCTGGGCTGGCCGTTTCTGACACCTAGTGGCAATAACTTGATGAAGTCCTCCACAGCCATCCACAGCTCAGAGGCCGGGGTGATGGCTGCTGCTGGGTCCTCAAAGATAGTTTGGCAGCCTGAAGTCCATGGGACTGGGCATCCAGGTGCCTTGGAAGATCTGGGCTGTGGTGCCTCGCACCAGGCAACCTCCAAATTCTTCCCCCAGCCACTGCAGCCCCCGGAGGGTGAAGGGGATTGGATATTAATGTGCAAAGTGATTTGATTAATTTTGACCAGCAAATCCCCAGGCTGTCCCCTGCCCTCTCAACTACACAGCTGGTCCTTGGATGAGCCTCTTGCTGTGGGTCCTCTCAGCAGGCTGAGCAGTGCTGAATAAGCTGAGAGCAGGTACTGAAATGCTGCTGCTTATGGTTTCTTTCCCTCTTGCAGGAGCGAATCCAGGCAGATGAAGTGATTGCAATGTTGGACCAGAAGCATCTAGGACCCAGTGAAATGGACATCAACCCAAAGGATGAGCTATGAACTAGGCCAAAGACTTTTTCTATTAAATATTTATTTAATATTGTTAATCTTATTAGAACCCTTCTATTTTTGTACAGAGACGCTGTATAAATTAACAGGTTGATATGATTGTGGAGTTTCAGGAATGCCCCTTCTGTGTTTAGCACAGCTCTTGCTGGGACCTCTCATGCCTGTGCCAGCATTTCCTCCTGGGCTGATTGCCTCCAGCATTCCACGTTCTTCTGTAGCACTTCTCAGGATTTATTCAACCCCACTGTATCCCTTTGGAGAACCTCTTTTTTGGGGGGTTTCTTTTTCCTTTCTCTATCAGAAATAGCTGCTTCTCTTTAGCTTCTGCTAGAGAAATGTCTCAGGTGTGCTAACTGGCCAGTCTTCCTGCCCCTGCAAAGTGCTGGCTGAAGACCTGGGCAGTGCTGGAGCACAGGTTAATTATGTTTGTCTTTTCCATCTTGGAGCCCTTCACCATTTGAAATGCACCTTTTTTTTTTTTTTTTTTTTTTAGGAAAACCCATGTCCTAGCAAAATGCTTGTCTCTCTGTAGCCATGCAATGCCCCTGTTTGATATTAATTCTGAGCAAAGCTTTCAGAAAGCAACTCCTGAGCAGGGGCATGAGCTGGGGGTTTGACTTGCAGTGGACTCTGGTGGAATATGGTCTGTTGCTTGTGTGTTCTCACCCTTCTTTTGCTAAATCCTGGGATGCATGAAAGAAACTCCCCTTTTCAAAACAGCCAGAGGAAGTCTGGGGGGAAGAAGGGGGGGGACAGCTAGAGAGCTGAAACACATTACATTGTGCCTCTGTCTGCACCATGCTATTGCATCCAAGGTTTGATTCCTCCATGCGGCACGTTCAGCATGAGTTTCTGCTGCCATGCCCTTACAACCATGTCTGCCCAAGTGCATCCTGCAGAGCTGCCCCCAAGCAGTAGGGTGCATCCCCTGCCCTCCTGGAGGCTGCAGGGATCCCACCAGCTGGTCCTCTGTCCGGAGGGAATGCCTGTCGCAGTTGGTTTGTTGCTGTGGTGGTTAGCCAGGGCTGTGTCTAAATCCAGAGGAAATAAACTAAATATGATGTCTGTGCCTGTCTTTGACTTTCTTTAGCCAAATATTGGAAGGGGAGAGCAGGGGGTGTGTGGTTTATCTCATGATGGTGTCTCTCCATTTAGGGTTTCCTGCCCCAGGCCCTAAAGCAGCCCCCACATTCTGGAACAGGCATGGGGGAAGCCTGGACAGGGTCAAAGTTGTGTTTTTACATTCGGCTGCCTGTCCATCTCCTTTGCTTTGTATCCAGTTACCTGTCAACTTAGGTACCATTGGCATGCTTTGGGTAATTTGGAGAGCAAGAGGAGGATGTTGCAGCCCCTGTGTGCTGCTGGGATGTGCAGGAGGCTGGGGAGCAAAATGGGGCACCAAGCTGGCTTCTGGTGAAACAACAGCTTTGGTGGAGAATGGTGCCTTACACTAGGCAAGGTGCTTAAATTTGTGACCAAGAAGGAAAGGAGCCTCAGAAGGATGCAACACTTCATGACTCAGTTGCAAAAATGATCCCTGTATGCCAAGGGGAAAGATTCCTGGCTGCCTGGGCCATGTCACTGACTGCACTCTTCTGCCACCGAAACCTGACTGTGGTTCATGCCAGGCTGAAGCCAGGAAACAGGAATACAGAGAGTCAAAGGCAGTTTTTCCTCTTTGCTGGTTTAGCAAACCAGCAAAGTCTAGCTCAGAAGTGGATTTGTGTTTGTGCTGCAACAGCAGAGGTGGTTGCCAGGTTTATTGGCACACTGTAGCCTCGCAAGTGCAAGTTACAAAGCTCTCTGGAACACACACCAGAACATAATTTAGGCTTTTGGGTCTCTTTTGTGTCTGGATGGGATGGGTTGCCACCAAGGTGGCCTGATCTCTGAGAAATGTATTTTAACTCTAATATTTGATGTAGGGGCCCAATATGTGCTGGAGCTGTCAGGGTTATATCCTGACTGCCTGCAGGGCACCCACATCCCTGGAAAAAGAAAGCAAGCTAACAATAATACTGAGTATATACACCCCTCCTTGGTCAAATACGCCCCAGGGACAATCTGCTGCAGTAACATTTTTGCTTCCTGCTACATTGCTTCATGTTGGTTATTCCCCTTTTTGCCCTGCCAGTCTGGTAATTGCTGTTTCCCAAAGTCCCAACATGAAGCAGCTCCCCCCAGAGGCAGTGTCTGAAGTCACACCACTAGAATAAAGCTGATGTGTATTTCAGAGCAAGTTTCATGGCTGCTGGGCCAGCTCCAAGCAACTCTAGTCAAGGCTTGGCCACTGAAGGGAGCCACAACCTAACCAGGTGTTGGCCATTTTGCTATGTGTGCCCCAGTTGTATCACTGGCAATAGGAGCTGGAGATGCTTGAACTGTTTCTCAGTTCCTTGTTAACTTTGCCGTGCCCCTCCTAATGCTAATAATACATTCAAGGTGGGATTAGCAGGGTTGATCTCTGACAGTCAGTGGCGAACAAGAAACCACCAAAAGAAAACAACTCATAAAGGAAACAAAATAGAATTAAAAGGTAATTAAAGCAACAACTGAAGTGGCTCTGTGTGTGTGTGCACATGTGCTTGTGTGCTGCCATTGCTCTGGAAGCAAAGCCCTGCACAGTGTTACTAAATGACAGGGGATCTTTACTAGAGAGAAGCTTTGTTTTTGTTTTGGCATCCATGTGGGACCAAGCAAAGTTTGGTCACCCCTTGCACAAGGCTGCTGGTAGGGGTTGCTGAGGGCTGGATAAGCCAAATCTGTGCCATAAATATGCCTTAATGCAAGTGGCTGCTGAAAGTTTCTCTCCAGCCAAAAGCTCACCTCTGAAACCACAATTTAAAATGAGACTTGTGGGTATTTACAAATTCCTGAATCCATAGTCAAGTCTGAAATATCTAAGGCTCTTTATGTTATGTCCAGTGGCTACAGAGTCTAGTAAAACCTGTGAATGTTCATGGCCTGTGAGACCTTTTGATGTGTTAATTGTAAGCAACTGAACTCACCAAAATTGCTGTGGAGGCTTAGAGCCATGTGGACAAGTCAATCCCCATAAACTCCACTGCATGATGACTAATCCCCATGATTCCAAGCCGGTGTATGATAAGCTTATAAAATATGGTGTAGTTGAATCTTTTGACCCCTTTATTCTCCAGGATGTAGACTGACAGGCCGAAATACTGCAGCTTTGATCACCCTTGGAGACCCAGCAACAAACCCTGCAAGCTGCCAGCCTAGCTGAAGGCCCCCTTCTGCTGCCACTCCATCCCATCCTTCAGCTGCATCCCTCTGCTGTCTCCCTACACTGCTGCTTGGTGTCTGCCCCAGTGATGGACAATTTGGGTAGCACCATCCCTGCTGACTGCTGCACTAAGGTTAGCCAGTCCCTCTGCAAGGGTTTCCCCCCCTCAGAGGCACTGTGGCCATGGGTGGGAGCAGAGCCTGAACAGCTTCGTCATCTTTGCATTACAACTGTGGGCTGCCTGTGAGCTGCAGCAACTCAGCCAGGAAAAAGCTGTGAGTGAAAGGAGACAGAGGCTGCAGTGAGCACTGCTCATCCCTCCTGATTAAACCTGGGCAGAGCTACCCTGAGCACTCAGAGGCAGCTGAACATCTTCCCATGAAAAACTGTCATTAAAAATAAGGCTGTTTCCTGCTGTCCACACCCTTGCCCAGCCTGGGGGAAAAGAGAACAAAACAGCTGTCAGTGAGATAAAAATGGGCTAGTCCTGCTTTGGGGAAGAGCTATATTAAAAAAGGAACAAGGCATGCATGTCTTTTGTTTCCACAACTACTCCTATGCTCACATCCTACCAGCAGAGCCACCTTTTTGTGAGGGAAATGTTGCTGCTTGTCTGTGCGTCTGCGTATGACCCTGGCCAGGTCCCATGACGCTGTGGTCTCCCCCAGTTGTGGATGGGCATATATCAATACACATATATATATATGTGCTTCTCTGCCCACCACTCCATTTCAACAGCAGACACTCAGGCTCCATGTATATGATGCCTTGGTGCCCATGATAGCCCTGGCACCCAAGAACCAGTGCAGTTGTGCACAAGGCCAGATCCTGCAGCTTTGTTCACTCCAAGCGCAGCCCTGCCTTCACTTTGTGCCTGGGGGGCCCACACGAACAGGTAGTATGGGTGCCACTAAGAACAACAGGGCCCCCCATATCCTTCTGGAGCACAGTGTAGTGTGTGTGAGTCACTTTCTGTCCCCAGAGCACACACTGCACCAGCAAACTTCTGTCTCCACAGGTCTGGTGGATGCCATGGCCAGCCCAGCATTACATTTATCTTGTTTTGAACACATGGTGAAAGCTGGCACTGAGTTTGTTTCCTTCTCATTTATCAAAACTTTGTTATGCAAAGGAAAAAAAAAAGAAAAAAAAACCCATAAATGCCAACATGTCCCAACTCCCTGGCCACCAGCCAACCCTGCCAAAATCAGTCCAACACACTACAGGAACTTAAGAAATCAAAACAAGCAACTCAGGGAGCTGCCTAGCCACCCTCACCTTGTTTCTGGGTGAAAGCACTGGTGAGATTCAGGGGAGCAGGGCTCAGTCTGGGTCTGGACATGCATCAGTGTGCAGCATACTAGGCCATGGAAACCGAGAGCAGATGCTGGCAACCACAGTGCATGCAGTGGCTGGACCAGGGAATATGAGGGCTCTGTGGGCAAATGGAATCAGGCTGGCGAGTGGACATGCTTGGCAAAGGAGCAAACTGGCTAATGATCGTTTCCAGCGGTGGCTTGGATAATAACAATGGCAATTCTAGTAGGTGTTTCCTGAAGTTGAGCAGGCCAGGGGAGGGGGAATTAATATGAGTTTAGTTTAGCTCCTACTTCTCCTTTATTTGTAGTGAGATTAATAGGAGAGTTGGTAGCTGCACCATCAGTCTGCTGCTATGATGGGGTGAGCCGATTGGCAGCTCTCACAATGCTTGCATGCCACTGGCTCCAGCACACAGGGAAAAACACCAGAAAAAAACACCCCTTTTATCACACATGGCTTTTTTGCAGTGGCCTTAGGATGGCTTTGCTCCCAAGTTCAGGGGAAACATGTACTGGACTGACTTGGCTCCTTCTGGCAGTGCCAGAAGCATGGCTGACCTCCTGGCAAAGCTCAACATCACCAGCTCCTCCTTGCAGTGCTTCTGCACCCAATGCCAGCTGAAAGGACGTGACTAAAAGCTGGTCCTTGCTTCTCCGTGAGAAATGAAGCCACCACTTACTACCAATACGCACTGGGCAGCTCCACTGCAACAAATGAACCCAGCTGATTTGACTGCAATGAGGCAGAAGCTGGAAGGAAGTGCGAATGCCCTGCAAGACACCTCCCAACTGTTCACTGTGCTTTAACTGGACTGTAGGTGGAGAAGAAACTCTTACAATCCCCCTTAAAGAGGGGATAATGTGGGCCCCTTGGCAAATTTTGCAAAGATCTGACAGACCTGTGACAAGGTCTGTTCATGGCAAACTTAGAGACACCTCATATTGTACAAAACTCTTGTAGGGGAGTTTTGGGTAGAAAACTACTGAAACAAAAGCTCTGTATTTCAAAAACCTCATATTAGTTGCAGTAACCGGGCATACAAGGGCCAAGTGCTGTGGGGCACCTTGGCACCAGGCCCTACAGGGCTCTCTGTAGTGGCTGGGCACCACCAAGATGATGCCTGTGCCTGACATCCCCTTCACCACATTGTTAGTCACTGGCCACATAGCCCCACGTCAGGATGCCCACAAAACCCAGCTGTGGTGACAGGCATTGCTGCACAAAGGCATTCTTGTGAAGCCCCATCAACTTGTGCTCATGGCCCAGGGGTGGCCAACTGCTGTGAAGGGCAGCTGTCCAGTGCCAGGGGAATGTGGGAAACTGCTCCCACCACCACACAGGAAACAAACAACCCACCAGCATCTTAAAATCAGTTTGCTGCCCCCAGACACCTGGGAGTTGTTTGCTCATCTCTTTTCATTTCGACAGCTCATGTGAGAAGCTGGGAGCTGGCATCCACTGCTCCTGTGGTGCCAGCTCGAGATTGTTTTATTTGATTTGCCGTCCAAATTGGGTGTATGGGTGGAGGCTGAATTTTCCCCTTTAGTTTTATTTTCAAAAAAACCCTTCTGGCCCTGGGTGAGGCAGAAGGAGCTGAGTAGCTTCATGTCTGTCTTCTATGTGACAGTTACCTGCCTACAGCAGTAGGGCCACAGCCTGGCTCCACTGAGCAGAGGAACTGTTTTTCACTGGCGAAAACCCTCAGACACCTCACACAGCAGTTTTTACGTCCCCCACCAAGGTCACTGGAAAACCCTTTAGCATGGATCCGTCCTTCCTTGCTCTGCCCAACAGGTCAAAGGAAAATGAAGCCTTTTATACTGGCAGTCAGTCCATGGCTCAGGGAGAGGATAGGGCAGGCCGTGAGCTCCTCATCAGCAGTGGGGTGATTGCCAAAAGTCCTGGCCTTGTAGCCTGGACTTCTTTTGTACAGCTGCAGGGAAGGGGTTTCTCACTGAAGGTCCCCAGGGAAAGCCCTGAGCCACATGCAGTTGACACCCTGAGGTCCTGTGTTCAAACACTTTCAGAATAACTGTCCCCACATCAAAACACGGCCCTGACAGAGACTTAGGGATGGCATAAAGTATATACAGGCTTCCTGCCCAGCCCAGCCATTCCCTGTGCTTCCCCAGGTGACTCACCCGGCCCTCCCAGCAAGCAAAGCAGCCCAGAAGGGTTTTCCCCATATCACTCATGGCTGGGACTGATGGTGCTGGCTGGAGTTGCTGGCATCACTGCTTGGGGCCAAACCTACAAACTGTGTTTGCTCTGGGAGCATAACGAATCTCTAACAGTTCCCCTTGAGGTGGAATATGCCACATCCTTTCTCTCCTTTCAGACTAATTACACTGAAACAAAAGGTGAGATGCACCATTCCAGGAATGTTACCAAGCCTGTGAGTCCTCCACCCAGAAGGATTAGGTAGGAGCTATGGATGGCAGGAATAAGATGCCAGCAGCTGGCCTCCTGCTCCTCTTACTCAACTGCTGGCGCCACCAAACAAAAGATAACAAACGTCCCTCCTGCTCTCATGATAGGCCTAGCAGCAAAAGAAGTTTTCCAGGTCAGAAGCTACCGCTGGGTAGCCCATGCTCCAGGCCATGCAGAAGAGTTTCCATCCCTCAGCACCAATTTGCACTAGCTGTGAACACCGTTTACTAACTGGCACATAGGTGAAACCCAAATGGCGCATACCCCAGGCATGACTTGGGTTCTCCCCTGCTGCTTTCAAACTGCATCTCACTTGCAGCACTTCCAGTCTTCCCAAGGGATGACGTAGCTGCTGTTGATTCCTCCTAAACACCTTGAAGATTTCAGGAAAAACCCAACAGAACTCTTTGCTTTCCCTTCCCTTGGTGGCTCTTACAAGTCATTAGTTGCCATGCTGCCAGGCCATGGACATCTGAAGGCTCGCAGACACACGCCGTATAAACAGATAAATGCACCAGAGGGATCATCCTGTTCTAATTTAAGAGGGAGAAAAGGGCAGATTGCTGCCTGGAAACACAGGCCAGCTCTGAAAGCATCACCCAGAGCTCCTTCCTCCCTACCATACCTGGTCACCCTAGTCAGCATTGCTCTTCCACGTGCAATGGGGATGCTCACAACCAGCTAAAGCAGCATGAATGGGAAGAAAATCAGGCCTAGGAAATTTACCTGTATTAGTATAGATGTCTGTCTTGGGCACCCTTTTCTGCAGCCTCACTGGGTTTGATCTGGCTGCCTCAACTAGCTGAGAGCCTTCTCAACGGTATTCCAGATGCCCTGGCCTAACCAGGCAATCAAGGGTTAACCAACATGCTGTTTGGGCCCAGCTTCACCTCAGTTCAAATGGAGCAGAAGTAAGGCTCTACTCATTTGTCTTGAAGACGTGTTAAAGAGTCAAGTGCTGTAATTTGTGGTCCATACCTTCCCAAGCCAGACTCTCTTGCTGGGCTTCTTCTCTTGTGAAATGCTGCAGTAACTCTGTGCTGCTTCCTTGCCATCGAGGCACCATTGAAAAAAACAACAGGAAAAAAGTAAACCCAACAAAATTTCAGTCAGCACTCTCTGCTCCTGATGCCTCTGCAGGCAGCAGCTGGTCACAGCCTGCATGGGATGGAGAGTGCCTTTGCCTTCACCTCCTCTCCTGCCCTCCATCAGGCTGCTGCCATCCCTGGCAGGGCTTTCCATCTTGTCCAATTTCCTCACCTCCAAGGCAAGGCTGAAATAATCTGTGGGAAATGCTGCCCATGGCCTGACTGTAATGCACTTTAATGATTACTTGCTAATATTCTACCCTGGTGTGAAATGATAAGTTTCAGGTCCAGGTGGAATATGTTCAGCCATTGCTTCTTTGGGGCGGGCTGAGTCACTGCTGTTAGAGATGTGCAAATTGAGTTTGTGTGTGGTTTTGGTGCGTGCGTGTATACCATAAGCCCTTAACCTTCAACACACAGTACAATCCCACCTGCTGATAGCTCCTAAACACTGACTTCCTTTTGTTAAAGTCGCTAATTAAGTGGTAGTAAAGGCTAGAATATAAACTCGAATAGAAGTAACTGCCTTGCTACCCTCTTCAAGCTGGAAGAAATTTTTTTTGTAGGGAGAGTAAACAGCAAGGTCTGTGTCCTCCAGCCCTTGCCCTCAGTGGCAGGCAGACACTGCCACAGGCTGCTCCTCTGGAAAATGGAAGCCCTGCTCAGGCCGTTCAGCAGGCGTTGTGGGTCTGAGGCTCAGGCCACAGCCTAAATGCTATAAGGAAGGGACCAGCTCACTCATACCAATGCTCAGGGCTGGCTACTTGCTCAGCTCAGCATGCAGGAGCTCTGCATCAGCCTTCAGAGGGCCAAATCCTGCTGTGGAGGAAGAGTGCTGGACACTGCTCTAGGGCCAGGCTTCATACACAAAGGCATTGCAGCACCTCTTAGGCACATTGTACTGGAGGTGAACCCTTACCTCCTGTTTCTGTGAAAAACATTTCAATGAAAATATCCATGTTCAGCTTCAGGTTGGCAACTGTGTCCCGGCTCAACAAGGGCTGCTTGACAGTGTCCCTGGAGTAAGAAATCAATACATTTATCTCACATTTCACCATGGTGTGTGTGGATAATTTGATGCAATTGTTCAGCCACCCACGCCTTTAATTAATCAAAGAGCTTTTCACACAGCACTCCATAGTATTTTGTTTCCTAACATCCCTGCCACAGAGCACTAGGATCTGTTGTAACATTTCTTACCCAATTCCAGCACTGTGGGCTATGTAACCAAGAAGGATCACATGAGTAGAGATCTTCAGCTTTGTTTCCAGAGGCGATTTCCAATGAATCAGAAGCTGTATTAATCAGAAGCTCACAGAAGGATTTGGGAAGACAAAACAAAACTAAAAAAGAACCATCCAAACCCCCAAAACAACCTCAGGAAGAAAACTGGAAAAAGTCAGTGGATTCCCTGTGGTGCTCTTTAGGAAACTTAGGAAAAACTGGAGGAAATCAGAGGCTCTCCTAGAAAAACATCTTGCCAAAGTTTACTGATGTAGGACAGAGATGAAAATCCCTTCCAAAGGACCAAGGGGCCACCTCAACATACTCCCCTTCAGACCTGCTCCTGCCCAGCTTCACATTGCATTTGCTGATGGGGGAAGGTACAGGTAGAGACTGGGGATGGCCAAGTTAGAGAGTGCTTGGAAAATATTTGGGCTGAATGCTAAATAACTGACGAGAAATGCCTGAAAAACACTTGTCCCCCCCTAAGAACCAAGCACCCAGCTCACCTTGTTGTGTGCAAATGAGTGGTGTGGGCAGTTTTTCCTCTTGGCTCCCTGCAGATCAGAGTGATCCAGGCCAGCAAAGCTAGGCATGGACCTGGAGGCCAGTGCAGGGGTGGGCAGAGCATGGCCATGGACTCCAAATCCCACACAAGCACTGCCCATAGCTGGCAGCACCGCACACCCCTCCTCACCCACCACCCAAAGTGGGTGCCATCCTCTCCAGCTCCCCAGCCATCTCCTTGGGAGCTGCAAACTGTCCTCATGGGCACAACCCTGAACTGCAGTGGGTGCCTCCCCAGTGCTGGGACTGCAGTCATGTTTGGCCTCCCATGGGGCAGAACCATTAAAAGAGCAGGGCGAGCTTTCAAAGCATGTACCACCAAGCTGAGCTGGAGCCAAGCGCACAGCCTCCAAGCAAGCAGCCCTGGGGTGCTGCACGTCCCTCTGTGTGCAGCACCTTACGGAGCCACGCAGGTGCACAGCGGGTAGCTGGGTGCCGCAGGCGGGTTGGAGCTGGCAGGGTGCTGGGCTCCCCACCCAGACTGGCTGAGCTGGCTGCTGCAGCGGCGGCATGGGAGCCTGAAGCCCCCCACCAGAGCTCCAGCCAGGTGCTGCTGCGGAGTTCCTGGCTGCCTTGTGTGCTCCCTGCAACATAGCTGGTGGTATTTTCTCAGCTGGAAGAAGAGATGCATATCGCTTTGGCAGGAGAACTTCTGCCGCCAAGACTCTGTGTGCGTGTGTGGAGGGAAGGTGGAGCACCTCTCATGCCCCCGGGCAAGCATGCATGGCGCTGGGAGCCTGGGGTGCTGCTGCGTGATGGCTGTAGCTGCAAGGTGTCACAGCACCAGGTAACTGTGCAGGGCTGCTTGCCCCCAGTGCACCTCCAACCAGCCTCCTGGCTCTGGAGACATCTCTGGTTCACCAACCAAGGGCACAGCTTCAGGCTTTTTGCAGCCTGGGATGAGAACAGCAGTCTGCTGGCTTGGCAGGTGATGGCTTTTCATCTTCCTCCTCTGAATTTATTACTTGTGCTGGTGTTGGTTGGCATGGGCACAACCCTGGGGATTCCCTGGGTGCACAGCAAAGGGCCAGAGAGCAGCAGCTTTCCCTGAGAAGCAACTACAGTAAAGTTTGTTCTGAAAAACCAGTAGATCGCTTACTTACTCTACCCATGCAAAATAAGCAAACCAGAGTTGCTGCTGCAGCTCTTGCACGTGATGTGACAGAAAAGGTGTTGAAAAAGGCAGTTTCATAAAACTGATGCCCAGGAGCCATTTGAACGGCTGAGAGGGGGCACAGGCTCAGTGATTCGGATTGTACCCACGTGGGACCACAACGGCAGCGGGAGAAGGAGGGCTGGCACCATGAGCCGCCAGCCACAGCCGCCTTCAGCTGCTGCGAGTCCCTGCACCCCTGTTCGAGGCTGCAGGCGCCAGAACAGCAGGGGGGCTCGGAGCCGGGACCGGAGCGGGTCCCACTAGAGGGCAGTGGCTCCCCGGGCAGCGAGGCAGCCGCCCTCCCGGCTCCGCTCCGTCGCGGACAGTCTCCGCATCGCCGCGGCCCTCCGAGCTGCTGTGCTCTTGCCTGCGAGAGGACGGTAGCGTTACAAATCCTCTTCATAGAGGAGCCAGCGCGGGTTGGAGATGCTGCACTCGGCAGCGCATTGGCTCCAGTGCAGCCAGATCTCCCGTTGTCTCAATTTTGGTTTATTTTTTTATATGCCTGCCCGGGGAAGAGATGGTTCAGTTTTTCCCTATTTTTCTTCAGATCCTGCACCAGTTCCTTTGCCTCACAAAGAGCCCTTCAACCAGTTACTCACTGCTGGACTGTACATGGCTGTGCCATGAGAATGCCTTTTGCAGTGAGACACAAGCATTAGGAACTTGGCAAAGCTGATTGCACAGACAGAGCCATTCCACTTAATGTCAACAGACAAGGTTAGTCTTTCGTTGGCCTTGACACAGGCAATAATGAGACCACATCTTCCAGGGCACGATTCAGAGTGGGAAGCTAATACACTCTGAATGCCTCCCAGGGACTTTCTTGCCACTGATGATGCAGGGAACCTAATCTCCTACCCTAGGCAGCTGGGAGAGACAATGTAAGCATCTCCCTTGCATGCTGTAATGGTTGATATCAGCCAATCTGCTGTGAGTGATTGCTGAGCATGCCAGAAGGCACTTACCTCCTGTTGGAGCATGTTTCCCCATCGTCTGGGGAAGTGGCTCAGCCAAAAAAGCTGCTGGCTGCCATGCTCACATTATCACTGCATGCAAGGAGAGTGCACCACAGCAGGAGTGAGGAAATCAGCTGAATGATGCATGGATACCCTTGCCAAACACTGAATCTTAGAGCTATCAAGTTGAAATTCTGTTGTCCATGGGCCTGTGTCTGATGTTGCTGTGGGAACAGAGCAAGGTGTGGTACTGCTGTGACTGCAGCCACCAAAGCAGAAGCACACTGGGGACAAGCAATGTTCGCTGGTGTGATTGGGACCCTTCCTCCTGGCTTCCATGCTGTAGGCACACAGGGCACACCAACCCCAGAGATACCCCTTGGTGCTTGCCCATGTGCTGGGGATGCAGCAGCAGCCCCCCTGTCCCACCCCAAATCCTGCATATTCTTCCCCTCAGTCTCACATAGCTTTTCATTTACTCACCACTGGTCCCAGGCATCTGGCTCACTTCCTGAAGGCAGAGCTGATGTTTCCTAAGAACAAAACTTATGACACTGTAGGAATGTTTACAAGGAAGTAATTTTAATAAAACCAACTGATCCCCCCACCTCCCCAGAAAAGGGCTTTGACCAGTTTGAGCTAAGGAAGAACGCAGCCTCATTCACGTAGCAGCAGGTCATGTAGCAGCCCTGCGACATCCAAAGTCAGATGGAGGGAGAGATGCAGAGAGGCTCCAACTCCTCACTGAATAAAAAGCATCTACTAATAGAAATGCACATACACACAAAATAAACCAGCTGGTTCCACAGTGCTGATGTTCAGGCCTTGTGCTGAAGGGATAGTAGACAGAGTTGAGAGAGGTTGGGCATTAAGAAAAGGGATCAGCCCATGGGCCAGGATCAGGAGAGCAAAGCTGTGGCAAAGAAAACTGTCATATGCCTCTGTGTTAAATTTTGGCTTCTTGGTTTTAGGGAAGCAAGCTGGGAGAAAGCTGCAGCCAGTCCTTTCCAACAGAGCATAAAGATTCTTTTCCCCCCAGTTTATTTTATGTTCATAGCCAGTGTATCCAAACATCAACAGTAAGGCTCCAGAATTCCAAACTCCGCCCTTTGCAATAAGCTCAGGAAGACAATTTGCTGCTGTCATGGGTCACAGAGAGCTAAAATACCCCAGGACCCAGAAACCACTAGCTTGAGCCTGCCAGCCAGGTGAGGCTATTGCCAAACCTGGCTGTTGAAAGCTCAGCACAAACACAGCCCATGCTCAGGTGGCCACACTCCATATCTTGGTAGTGGCTGCACACTGCTGCCTCATGGAGCAGACCACGCAGGAGAGCCCTGCAGGGCCTGGAGTAGCTGCTCACTGACCTTCACACCGTTGATATAAGCTGTACATTTTATAGCTTAGTAAATCAGAAGACCAAGTAGCCCAAGACCCACTTGGTGCTAAGGCTGGGCTGTCCACACAGTTTTCCTGCTAAGAAACAGCTTGCAAAGAGACAGAGTGGGAGGCCAGGTCCTGCACTCCTCCCCCCATAGCACAGGCAGGCTCTTTGCTGTCAGGAAAGGGTTTCTGCTAAGCCATGCAGGGCAGGAAGAATGTAATGAGCAAGACAGCCTTTACAGGCTCTACTCAGAGGTTTGCCGAGGTTTGTTGTGTCCGGGTAAGTTTCATTCCAGGGGACTGCTAGCTTCAGCATGCTTAGAACTAGCAGCATAGAAGGGCATGCACGTCTTCAGAAGTCCACCCAAGCTTGCAAAACACAGCTGGAAGCTTGTAATTGATTCCTGCCCTGAAAACCTCATACCTACGTATAAAGCATCCCAATATCCAAAGACAAAATTCCAATGAGTATGGGTGGAGGGCAAAAGGGAGAGCAGCAGCTTGGGATTCCTCACTCCTGAAATCCTTGCTGTAACCTAAGGAATGCAGAAGTTCCCTGCTCTGACAGTGGATCACAGCAGACAGCAATTACAACCATTGGCAAACATATTTCAGGCTTACCAGGCTAACAGAACTAAAGTCCTGTTTCACCTCATCCAATTTGCTCATCTAGAGGCAGAGAGTCTATCAGCTGAAACAGCAAGTTTTTACAGCCATTGTAGCAGGACTTTCCTCTTTGAGGGCAAGATACTAGTTTTTAACATCACATTCAAGCAATCCCTGGCTGCCAGAGTGCAAACAGGCCTCTGGATATTGATACCCAGAGATAACTGCTTTCACCAAAATCTAAATTTTTTGCCAAAAGGGAAAAAAACCAGTGATCAGAACCAAATAAATCAGGCAGGCATTCCCTACCCTAATGGTAAATGTGAAACTAACTCCTAAGGAAAGCCATGGGATTTCATTCTTCTGAAATGTTTGTGGGATTCTTTTTCTGTTGATATTGTTTGGGGTTTTTTTGACTCATAATCAAGGAAATCCGTAAAAGACAGGCATAGGCCCCACGTAGAGACCACTGATGAAGCTGGGCTGACAGAGGTCACTACATCACTTTCAGGACAGCCACCCCACTGGCTCTGAGCTGCTCTTCTTTCAAATCCTTGAAAGAATTACTGAGATACCAAAGAAAAGGAAATGGCTTTGGTAGGAGAGACATGATTCTCAGGGTGATGCACAAAGCCTTTGGTGTAAGTTGCATAAGGAGGACAATCCTCCCCAAGCTCTACGGGGGATGGTGGAAATGGCTGTGCAAGGCTGTTTCACAAGTGCGGAGGTAAGAAAGGGCAGCATTAACCCTGCTTGCTCCAAGTGTACCTTCCTTCCTCCCAGCTAGGGCACAGAGAAACCACAGCCCCATTGTGTTTGAGCAGAACACTGAACACAGGGCACTTCCCAGTGCCTTGCTAAAAACCAGAAAGAAGAAATCTGATGAGAAGGCAAAAAAAAACAAAACAACTAACCCGGAGACATGCAAACAATGCAAAAGCCAGAAGACTTCACAGTTCATGACAAGGCTTACTGGGGCTGACCCATTTGATCTGCCAGAAATAAGGCAAATGGGTGATGCCACCTTATGACACATCATTGTGACATGGATGGTGTGGGGAGGAGAAAACTACACACGTAGGCAAAGGCAACACTGAGCCCTGACTGCTCAGAGTAGGAAGCAGCAGCAAAGACTCCTGCTCACTTTCAAGAAGGCGCACAGGTAACAAAAGAAATTGTTTG
Organism: Psilopsiagon aurifrons; assembly: GCA_025447955.1. Lineage (NCBI taxonomy): Eukaryota > Metazoa > Chordata > Aves > Psittaciformes > Psittacidae > Psilopsiagon > Psilopsiagon aurifrons. The sequence continues at coordinate 59,650 of JAOEHY010029013.1, forward strand.
GGAATTCAGTGTCATTTTCACTTTGGCTTTTATTTTCATTGACTTCAACAACAAGGTGTTCCAAAGCACACACAGGTCTTGGTGCAGGCAACACTGTCATTGCTACAAGCATTGGCAGATTCTCAGCTCAATTAACCCATATGCTTTGATGTATCAAAACAAAACAAAAAATCACAGCTCTACAGAGGAGGGTAAAAGCTACAGCAGTTCAAACTCACTTGAAGATTCCAGTTATACAGAAGTGGGCTCCATAGCGGCATACAGTAGAAAGGTTTTCACAGCATACATTTTAATCATTAGTGATGCAGTAGAAAAGCTGACTGCTGACCATCTCACTGCTGAGTTGAAAGGCAGATACTGAAGTTACTGCACCCAGACTCTGGGCACAGCCTTAACTGCATTAACCTTTATAGTCAGAAGCTTCCTAGTTCCTAAAACGACAGTATTTTTGCATCAATGTTGGTACAATGCTGAAGCAGCTCAGAAGGATTACACAATGGTAACGCAAAACCTGGGAGGTGAGAAGGGCACAGTCCAGTTCACCTCCAGGAATTTGCAAAGTATCCACACTAACACTTTCCCCACACTAACACTGCCCAGCTGAATTAATTCTTGCACCAAGCCAAGAGCAGGATGACTTGCTTCTTTTATAGCATATAGAAAAACAACAACAAAAAAAGACAGTAAGTTTTCACACTGAGCATGTTAAATACTTTGAAATCTAGGACACTGCTCTTTGAAGTGTTACAAAATAAATGATAAAACAGGCTTCCAGTACCTGCTCCCCTCCCCATGAGCTGCAAAGTAACACAGTAATCTCAGTATGAAAAATACAAATATATTTGTCCAGTGATGAGCCATTTGTTACAAGGTATACTATAAGCATTCTGCATAAAAATAATAATTAAAAAAAAACCCAAACAAACAAAAAAACCAAAAACAGAAAAACAAACAACATTTTATTGTGGTTCTGTCAGACCCGGTAGCCCAAGAAGAAACAAAAATCGGCATGTTATGCTGTAGGAAACAAAAATTACACATACAAAAAATATTTATATACACACTTTACAGGGTAACAATCTTGCAATACTATTTAGAGCTATCCAAAATAGGCTTGCACAGTTACTGAAAGGCAGTCTCTGAATGCAACATAGACCTGGCACAACAGACAGATGGAGTAGGATGCTAACAATATCAGGCTTAAATGAAATACATGGCACACAGCAGGGCCCAGATAAAAGCCACTGCACTGAAAAGAGATGATTTGGTTATAGCAAGGTAGGATGACAAGTGATTTAAGCTGCTTTTTTCATCTTTCCTCAGCTAAAAAAGCCCACAACAACATAAAGTCAGGCTTACTGTTAGAAAGAGTAGGCCAACTTGAAAGCAGCTGTGCTGAACTGAGCTCCTCCATTCAGGCTTGCTTTGTATATGTTAGAGTCTCACTACCTTGGCCAATATAAACGTGAAAGCATGCTCTCTGTTCAGTTACTTGTTCACAAGATCACTGGCAGCCAGAGGAAATGCTTCAGAACACAGCTGCTGTAGAACCAATGAAGAAAACACAAAAAACAAATCCAAAAAAACGAAAAACAAACCCAAAAACCAACCACAGAGAAGAATCAATTTCTCATGTAAACATGACTTTCTGCAGTAGCAAGACTCATATTACCAGGAACCCATCCTTGTTCCAAGGGAGTTGGCAATATCTTTCTTTTTTCACTCTCCACTTCTAGTTGCTCATCACTTAGTATATCATCACCAGCAACAAACCACAACAGGCTCCAGCCTCTTGCAGATGTATCTAAAGATGGTTCTACTTTACTTGGCATGAAACCAATCTAGCATGGTCCAAGTAAAAGATTTTCTGGGTTCAGGATAGCTGAAGCCCTACAAATCAGTGTGGGGCTCTCAGTTGGTTCTCTGTTCAACTGGAGGCTAGGCAGGCAAATCCTTACTCTAAACTACCCAGGCTGCATATGTGGGAAAGCCTACTTCTCTAGCTTAAATGTCAGTAGTAGTACAGAATGGCTAAAGGTTGGGTCAAGGGCAGTTGACATTGATCAAGAGTGATCACTGGCTGTAATTGCATTTATATCCTGAAACAAGCAAACCAGGACATAGATATGAATGTAAATTCAAAACAAGAAGAGACGGCAGATTTGTTTCTTTTCCCGGAGAAGGTGAAGGAAAATGAAAAAGTGAGTTGCAGGTGGCTGTAAGAACTGGCCTGCCCAGCAAAGTGCATGTGCTGTCTCCGCTGGAGAATATTACACATTAACAGAGCACTCAGCTCCGTGGGAAGACACTGGTTAAGTGCAACGTTTAGCAGACCGATTCCCATTTATTTTTCAGATGAACTGCCAGTTCAGAGTTTGTTGGCTTCGGGGTTTTTTTTGCATTTGGTTTTGGGGTTGAGATGGGGTTGGTTTTTTTTTTTTTGCTTTTAAGAAAATTTTCACCTTCCTGCTTTTCAAAGTAAGATCACTGGATGAGAGACAAGTTTGCAGGTCAGGATGCCCACAAGATGTGTGAGGATTCAAAAGTCAAGAACAGAAGCCCTCTCCCCAAAGGAAAACACAAAACAAGAACACCGCCTTCTTGAGAAGGTCAACGGCTTTCAAGAAAATACCACCTGCTCTTTCCCTTGCAAGAGCTGAGATGGAGGTTGTGGTCCAGGAGTATGACCTAGACAGCATCAAGGGCATAACCCAGAATTAATGAGCAGGAAGGTTCCCTCCGCCCTTCGTCCAGGGGTGCAGTACCAAGCAGAAGGAAGACAAGGGCTGAGCAGTTTGTGGCCGAGGCGGGGTGGTGCGGGGTCCATGGTGCTCACTCCCCTTCCTCCTTGATGCGTTGCTGTTTGTTGCGCCTGGCATCCATGTCAAAGTTGAAGTCATTCCACTCGTCGCGGGGAGGGAAGGAAATGGTCTGCCGGAGTGTGAAGCGGACCGCGTCGATGACCCGCTCCCCCCGCGTCTCGCTGGAGCCCACGCTGACTGTGGAGGCGCCGCTGGGGGTGCGCAGGAGGTGGGGAGGGGAGGAGAAGTCATGGAGCTGCCGGTGGTCCAGGATGCCCTTCCAGATGGCATGGCGGAACTGCTCCGGGATCTTAAGGCTCACCAGATCCTGGAAAGGCAAGGTGTAGGGCTTAACAGGGTGATCCCTGGGCGAGCTAGGAACACAAGAAGCCTCTGGGCCACTCTGCAAATGCCTACTAACTAATAGTGCTGCTGAAATTGGCCATGATGCACTGTAGGAGACAAACCACTGCTCCTGAAGCTGGTGGTTCACTTTTTAACAAGAGTGTGCAGCCAAGAGGCAGCAAGAACACAAGATCTGTTCTGAAGTTACACAAACCACACACTCATGCATGAGATATGGCAACCTAAAGCTAGATGTTTAACTGGACTGCAAGGCATCCAAGACAACCTCTGGGAGATCTGCTGGTTGCCTTTGCCAGGGGATGCTAGGCTGCAGAAATTCAATGGCTTTGAAAACTGCTGTGTTTATTTCAAAGCCTGCAAAAGGATTTTAGAATTCAAGCCTGAGCTCCAGTATTCAAAACTCTGGGTCTGACCCTATAAGAACTGCCTTACTTACTTCAAAATAACTAAAGTTTACGAACAGACATATAACCTTACAACTTTGAGGCCTCACCATCACTGGTGCAGTACCTGAGGGTAGCATTACCTAGACTCTGGGAAATGTGATAGCAGCTTCTGAAAAAATTAGCAACCAGCTTTGGTTAATTTGGGTCAGCTTTTCTAATTATAGCAGCAGCAGAAGGAAGGCAGCCCATGCTAGGAAGCAAAAGCATCACAGCTTTGCAAAATCTTGGGGCAAAAAAACGGGACAGCCCGCTCAAAGGAGAGCAATGGCACAGGAGAGGAAGCAGAAACCCGGCAGCAAGCGCCATGCAAGAGAAAAAATATCAAAACCAAACCAGGGAGGAGATGCCAGTGGCAAGGGAAGATCAAGGTAAGGCCAGAAAACAGAAGCAGGGAAGGAAAAACACAGACCACTTCTGGACAGCCTGCTTGTCTGCAGGTGACTGAGGTGTTTCAGAGCAGTGTAAACTGAAACCGAGCCTTGCAGAATTAACAGGCATGTGGGCTGGGGCCACTTTTGGGGCTAAAACAGAGAGTGGTGGGGAGGGGGAGACACTCTTTCTCTGTGCCAAGCCAGGCAGTTACAATGCTGGCGCCCTAAGTCCAGCCGCTTTTCACCTCACAGTATCACTTCTCTGTGTGCAATAGTCTTATATCAAGCTAACCATATAAAATAAAAATATACTGAGTCTGGATTTCTGACCATTCCTAAAGCGGGGCCAAGAGGGCAAACAAAGGAAATGGTGAGGAGTTACTTACATCCATGGAGTAATGCTCAATCTGATAGATGGTGGTCAGCCCCTGGGTCGTGAAATAATCCACACAGGATGAGCAGCCCAACCTCGCTAAGAAGCTGCAGAGGAGGAAGGAAGGAAGGAGAAAGAAAAAGGATCACCCTGGCTGCAACAGCCCAAACCACGGAAAAACCAAACACTCAGCCAACCTGCAGCAACAGGAAACAAAGCTTTCACCCTTGGCTTGACCTTCTCCAAGACATCCCAGGCCAGCAAGCCACACTGCTGCCATATCAAACAAGTGAGGGAGTCCTTCAGCTCAGCACCTAGCAGACAACCCCTGTGGCAGCATATTGTCTTAGTCAAGAGCCAGTACTGCACAGCCTGGATCTTGGGGCAGGAAGGCTCACATGAGCCATCCTGCCAGGTCATTTCACCCAGAAGGCGGCTGAGCCCATGGCAGCCTGCTACATGGATAGAGGGCTTCAGCAAGGCAGTCTGGGGCTCAGACACATCATGCAAACAAAGTACATCAAGTCAGCACATTCCTCCCTCAGCGTAAAGGATTCCTCCTTTATGGGCAGCATCTTTCAACCTGTTTGACCGTACGGAGGGCAGAGGAGCTTTCTGAACCCAGCCATGGCTTGTCTTGGGTGGCCAAAGGGGGAAAAAGGAAAAAAAAAAAAAGAAAAAAGAAAAAAGAAATGTTTGCGAAGACTGCCTGGTACCCTCAGCTCCACCAGTCCAACAGATGCTGCATCGCTTGGCTTCTTGCAGTCCTAACATCCCTGTTTCTCTCAGCTGCTCAGAGATAGGGGTTAAAGGCTTGGTGCCTAGAGGGTGCCAGCCCCAGGACTGCCAAGACTCACTGGGATCCAGTGCTCCAGGAGAATGGGTCAAGGGACCCGACAGAACCCTTCAAGACCCCTGACACAAGGTCTCTGCTCCCTGCAGGTGGGAAAAGTGCGCTGGGTAGCCTGCTCCTGCTCACCTGACGATGCTGCAGTCTGTGGGGTACGGAGGAGGGGGAGTGCAGTGGGACGTTGAAGGCATGGAGAGGGGAGGAGGCAGTGCCTGCGTGGGGCTGAGGCCATTCATGTCACCGGTCATGGCCATGTGGGTGCCCATCATGGGAACTGGAGGAAAGAAGGAGGAGCACATTGTTACCCAGGCATCCCTGGACTCCCGCTTCGCCCCCAGTACAGCATCAAAGGACAGCATCCACTGAAAAAGCAGTTTTAAATCTCCTGCAAAGCTCTACATGAAGCAAGCTCAAGGGGAATTTCAGGCAGGGCTGCAATCTGCACAAGGACCAGATGACAGACAGTCCTTCAGGAGCTCTCCCCTTGCTGGAATAACTGTCGACAACAGTGCTGCTGCATCACCTTCCCTTACAAACGGGCTCAGTAGAAACCTAAGCAACTAAGCAAGCCTCATCTCAGCTTTCCCTGTCGCAGGAGGGGAGTAGGACAGAGCCAGCAGTGTAACCCAATACAGAAGCCAAATAGCTTTGTTTTCAGAGACGCTGAGAGCAGCCGAAGGGGATCAGCAACAGGTGTGGGCAAGGGTCCAGTGCTTTTGAAATTAAAAAACAGGGCAACAAAACTCAGCCCCCAGAACCATATCTGTCATCCTGGATTTACAGGGCTGCTGGGCACTCTTCAGCAGCCAGGAGGAAGCAGGATACAGAGCTGAGAGATGCAGATATTTCCTTTGAAACTAAGACATGTCTTAATTGAACTGAGGAAAAAAAAATGTTTGCCAACATTTGCATCTCCTCTGCTGGGAAAGTAAGAAAAAACAAGTCTTGAAGGACAGATGACAGTGCAGCCAGCCAGATGTGCAGCAAAAAGTAGCTCTATTCACCTCTATGAGGCTTGCAGCAGGATGCTGAAGCCTTGCCCTGTGGCACAGCAGTGAGCAGTATTTGGCTCTGTGTATTTCCAGCAATTACTCCGGGCTCCCCAGCCTAACACTACCTGCTTGGAGATGCCAAGTCTCCTTGCCCAGACTAGCAGGGAGCACACATAAAACAGGAGAAGAAGCAGCAAAGGTTTCTTACTGTTGGTTCCCATGCCGTCAGGGATGGTGGTTGGGGTCAGGGCATTGCGCTGCTGGGGGTTAATTAGCTGGCTGACCGAGGGCAGCTTGTTCATGCTGTTCATTTTGCTCAGTGGCGGAGAGTTGGAGCCATACGATGACTGTGACTGCATGGAGGTCCTGCAAACCAAGGAGATGTTAGGACAGGAATCACAGCAGTTGGTTGTTAAGAGTACGCACCCAATGGGCTATGTTTGCTGCTTATGGCAGTGGTGACCTGCTAGTGAAATCACCAACACCCTAGGAGCATCGCAGATAAAGATCTGCGATTGGGGAGAGAGTAAATAACAGCAAATAAGAAGTTTCCCAGATATGCTGGACACTTATAAAATGAACAGTGAAACACTGACAAAGGGAAGCTTCACTTTCAGTTCAAATTTTTTATTTAAGGAAAAGTTTCTAAGGTTTTCAGTTGAAAACAAACATAAGCAAAGCCAGCAAACAGCTGCCAAAACTCAAAATGCACATTTTTAAGTTAAACTTTCCTTGAGGTCAAAGACTTTTTCATAAGAACAAGAACTGAGGAAGCCATCTCAAACCATGGTAACTACCCCTATAACCTGACTGCAGAGGCCATTTTCAGATCGGGTTACACTTATTATCTTGGTTACTCCAAAATTCCTATTTATTCATGTAATCAGATTGTTATCAGGCATATGTATAACTGCCAGAGGCTCTCTTTGCTCAAGAACAACTCCATACACCTTAGAGACCACTGTTGAGATGGTCAGAGCTGCCTGGGACACCAACATACAGCTTTTGCTGGTATTAAGGAGAACCTGGTATCCAAACCCTACAGGCTCCTTGCAAAGAGTATCAGATTCCAACCTCTCAACAACAGCACAAGCCTTCCTCAAGTCCAGACAGCCCCAAACTCCATCCAGCTTATCTGCTAGCTGGGACAGAGAGGCTTGCTGGTGAGCTTCTCCGCTACACAGCCCCAAGGATCCCAGCTGCAATCCTGCCTTGTAAGTGATCCGGAGTGTGAAGACCAGACTGCTTCTGAATGGCAGCCCAGCAGATTGTGTTACGTCTGCGGCATCCCATCTGGAGTAGGGTCTTACTGGGGATATGCAGAAAATTATCATTAAAACGGGTCCAATTGGCAGAGCACCACCATGCCACAAGAGAGCAGGTTTTTCTCTCTCTGACAGCAGGGGCATTTGCACGACTTCGCAGAGCTGCTGGGGAAGCAGGCATGCTTCCCACGCGCAACATACCCACACAATCTGTGCTTGTCCAGCAGAGCAGGAGTCGCCCAGCTCGTCATGGAGCCTGGCACTTGTTTGCCTGTATCACCATGATCCCCCAGAGAATGTGCAAGGGCACATTCCCATCTTATTTCCCATTAGGAAACTTGTTTGTCTGGATATAACAGGTTACACCAATTCCTGAGAACTGGCTTTCCTTGTATGCAAAGGGAATAGTTATTACTTCAAATAAGCAAAGTGTAAAAGGAAAGAAAAGGCTTATACCTAGATAATTTATTAAAACCTGCCACACTCAAAGTCAAGTTTCATACAATTACATTGTCTCCAGCTTCCTACACTTTTAAGACTTGCAGTGTTGGGCGGAGAAAACATCTATGCCAACAGCCTTGAGTATCTAAGGCCCTGAAGAAATGTTACCTAATTACACAATTACAGGAGGTACAGAAGGGTGTGAACTATCCTTTGGCAGAGAAGATGCAGGACAAGATCCAGCAAACTTCATAGACTCAAGGAAGTGGAAAGCACAAGAAGCTTCACAAATTAATATTAATGATGGCAGCAACTCCCAAGGGGAAGTGAAACTGAGCCATGAAGTTCAGACCTAACTTTTCAGGGTAAAGAGAATGATTCAGATCTGAGGTTTCAATTCACCAATTATGAAAGCTAAGGCCAGCCATGAAATTCAAGTCAGGTTTGACACCACCCTTAACCTCGGAGGCTTCTGGATTTAGGACCAGAATGAGCATTTCTGATTTACAGATTTAGGCACCTATCTTAACTGAGCTTCAGTGGAAATTAATACACATCTAAGTAGTCTCTTAGAGTAAAATCTGCATGATATGCAAGTGAGGAGGTCACCATGTACACAGTGAAATTCCAAATCAGAGACATTCCAAATCAAAGACTTCCCAAAAAAAGATTTAGTTGCGCTATTTAAGCTGAGGGCAGATTTTACGCAGAGAGCTCCTGACTAGAAACATATTTTTTTTTTGCCAAGGATGCCTGGTGCTGAAGCAAGATTCTCCAAGGAGGTCAGTAGTGGGCTTAACTTTGCCATCTCCACCAACACTGTTCTCAGCAAAGCTAGTTAGAAGACTAGAAAACACGTTGGGGATTTACAATAAAAAGATGGGCAAACACAAGCCAACCCAAAACAATCTACACTATAGGAAACAGATACATACTTTACCATACAGCTTAAGGACTCCGCTCTTATCTCCTTCATACTCATAAGAAACAAGATTAAGATAATCAAGCTCAACTGAATAAAATGGGAAACAAAAGCATTTTTCTTCATACCCATGCTCATTTCAACTCAACTATTCCATCCCATGAGCAGACGTGTAAAAGGTCTGGAGAAAGCCATCTAGTCAAAGAAAAGTCCCAAGATAAACCAAGATGCAAAATTTTATTGAAAATGAATGTCACACATCAATATAGCAACAGCCTCAGAAACACAAGAAAATGGTTTGGTATTGAACACACAGACTACATGGTGTTTGAGGATTCATTTAAAATATGCTTTTCTTTTTTTTTCCTCCTTTTTTAAAAAGCCCAGGTATTATAAGAGTATCATGCACAGTGATTTTTGTTAAAGTTATACTTACTATGTCTCAAGAAACATTAGAAGTAGGAGCATTAACATTTCTTTGATATCATTGCCAATGAAATGCATTTTAATATCAAGGTATAAGGACTTCAATTAAGAGACTATTATAACTTCTTGGAACAGTCTGATACGAAAGGCACTGAATCACATTCTGCAACTGATATTTCTCCTTCAAGAGGCTATGTAATTATTTAGCCAACAACATTTGTAATTATGCAAGGCTCATATGAGGGCAATCGCCTTTAAGGCATATAGTGATCAGCTCAAGAGGTAAGGAAGGAAATTCCTTTTCCCACATAAGAAGCACAGTTCAGGTCACAAGCTACCTTACATAATTCTGCACTTTCCCAGCTTACTGGATATCAGCCCTTCACCAGAGGTAGGAAACCACTTGGGTAGACCAATTACCTGATTCAGTAGACAAGTCCCAGACTCCTCATTCACATTAGAGAAGTGTACGATCATGTAAGCAGCCTTAATGCAAATTAAGGTCCATTAAGAATAGGGCAGCTCAGGCTCAGAGCATTTAAGATTTCATCCAAGCCCTTGTGCTTACAATTTTCTATCCCTGAAGACCTAGATCTAGTCACAATGCAGAGAGACCCAAGTAGAATCGAAGCTGTCCAGTTCTGGGCTTGCCTTTCCTTACACTAGCCACAGAAGGAGCAGCAAGGATTACATTCCATGCTCACACATGGTCAACATGACCATCGGTAACATTTTTTTCATGTAAGGCTGCCCACTGAGCTGCATAACACTGGGATGTCACTGATGTGGCCTAGTAATAGCACACAAGTGACACAGATGATGCTCAGTTGCACTTATCTGCTTTGAAGGCCCATGAAGTGAGACACTAAAAAGCAGAGCAATGCACTTGCTCTCCACAGCTCTAACAGCCGCTATTCTAAAGCAAGCAATAGTATGCAGTTGGTCTGTAGACTTGGGACAAGCTATTGTGTAAATGGGATCATGGAAGGGAGGAGCCCTGATGGTCACTAGGCACATAGTAACTACAGAACAGGGGCAAAGGTGGCAATAATGACTCCTCTTAGATTTCAGGCATGGGAATTTCCCATGGCAGGCAGCTGATGCAATCTGCTCTCCAGGAAACGGAGCTATAATACAGGGAGTGGATATACATCAACTATGCGATATGATATAACCTCAGTGACTGATAAGGTCCTATTATTCTACTCTGTTATTCCTTGAAAAGGCTTTTTCCAAAGGCCCAGAGATGACAAAGAATTAATCAAAAGACAGCTGGGAAAAAGTTTTCTTCTTTTACCTGCAGAAGACCAACTATGAAGTAACTCTGTCACTTCCAGCTTTTGGTTATGTGATTAAAAAAAAAAAAAAAAAGTACCTTCTAAGGTAACCACTTTGTAAGCTGGAGAGCACATCAAGTCACCATTAAGACCAGTTTCACTATCATCATCCTCTTATAGGTAAGGAGAACAAACTGGAAAGCCCTTTCAGAGAGCAGTAAGTTTCAAATAATTTAGATTCTTATTTGGTGAGAGTCTCAGGTGCTCTATTGCCCATCATGGTACAAAAGATTTCCTAGAGGTCAGACCAGACGATGAACTGGAGCATGAGCCTGAATCTCCCTGTGCGGGCTGTAGACATCTTGTACGTTTTGGTGGGCTCCCTCCTCAAACTTGCTGGTGGACAGGCTGTGGAGCAGGGCTCTAGATAGATGTTTGTGTGTGTTTGTTGCAATATTTCAGTATTGCCATCCACAAGCAGACAGACCCAACATCCAGGAGTAAGCCTTCATTGAAAGAACAGATTGACAATGCCATAATCCTGCATCTGGGCTGCATTTGCAGTTCAGGTTCCCACCTCTCACAGAGGAAGGAATAGCCTTTCTTCTCACAAATAAAAAGGCACAGAGCAATAGTTACCTGCTTTGTAATCTTTAAGTCCTTCCTGGGGTTTCCAGGCAAATTAGAGAGGTACTTGATGTGGTTAGCTTTACACAAGGAACAATGATAGAGCTGCAACTATATGAAAAAAAATCACTGCTAGTGCTTAATTAGTTATTATGTACACTAAATCACAATTCTGGGTTTTTTTTCTCCATCAGCCCTCCCCCACACTGCTATGGTAGAACAAGTCTTGCTAAGACAACGAAGGAGATATCCAGAGATGTGGTACAGCTCCCAAAGATGATGTTAGTACGAGTCATCACCTGCTCAGATCACAGCTCTGCTGCCTGGAAGCAGATGATGTGATGTTCAGAGATAAAAGTGTTCTCCCACTGTATCAGGCTTTTTCCCTTGGTGGGTGGTCAGGGGGCTCACTCTGCATTTGGGAGGCACCTTCTCTTCAGGCTGTACCTAACCACAAGCATATCAGAGCTGGGCATGCACCTGCCCCAAATAAATCTGGTATCGATTGCGCTGCAGGCACACAGGTTCTCATCAGTATCAACCTCTGTATTTCTCAGGGGCTGTTGATCACTGGCATTTGTGACCAAGCACTTCTCTTCAACCATTGCTGATCTGGGTAGATACAAGCTCACAGGGGACATCATTTCTGGTGCACCTTCAGTAAGTTCTTCACACTCCTGTTTCCTGCAGCCATGAACACGAGGGTTCCTCAGGAGAGGTGCCACTGGCTTAAAATGTGGTTTGAAAGACACTTCTCTACCAGTTTTAAGGGCTGTTGTTCATGTAAGGATGTTTGCGCACCTCCCAGTGGGGAAAGCCCCAGCAGGCATCATCCCCACTCTCAAATAGCTCCTCTCCCATCACCAGTATCCACACCTAGTGCCAGGTTAAGTCCATGGCATGTTACTTGCACGTTGATCATTTCTCCTTTGTGCTGGTCTGAGGTTGACGCTGAGAAATGAAGTTTCCAAATGATTCAAATCCTCCTTGTTAAGCTCCATACAAATGATTTTCAGAGGTCAAGTCTGATACAAGCAGTGCAAGGATTTACAAGTCTTCTGTGCAGGGAATTGCTAAGCAAGGATGCACTTCATGTACACAATAAGCAAAAGCCACTGGTTGCAGGATTAATAGACAAGGTGGGCATGGCCTGAGGCATATGCTGGCACTGCTTTCCCTTTGCACTATGACATTTGTAGTGATGGAGTAAAATGCAATATGATTGACGAAAACTGTAAGGCAACATCTAATAACTGCTGAACATCTGCAAGGAAAGGGTCAAGCTCAAACCTGTTTTCACAGGTAGGGCAATGAGCAGTGTTGGACACTGCCCTTTACATCCTCAGCTGCAAAGGGAGCAGACACTCATGGATGTCGTAACACGGAAAGACTTCAACCTCACATTCAACCTGTGCAGCTCAGCCCATTTGGATTGAGCCCACAGAGTCAAGAAGGACTTTCCTAAACCCAGCAAAGCTGGATAAATGCCAGGGTGCTGACACAGAGTCACTCACCCAGTCTTTCCTATGATTTTCATGTCAGAGTCAGAGCCTCTAAGTTCAGAAATAAGGAGAAACAATTCATGATGCCAAATTAGTGGGCATTTCTGCAGAGAAAAAAATAAAATAAAATGGATTTCTTACCAATGCCAATTCATATAATTGTTACCTCCTGTCCCACAGTACAAATACTTCAGCTACTTGTACTATTGCTGCATGACTAGCATTAAAACAGGCCAAACTGACTATCACAGACTGTTTAAACAACATTCGTCTTCTACCCCACACCCTAGCCCATAAACATTTTTAAACAAGACAAGTGCCATTTTAAAACTGAGACCTGCTCAGAGAAATACTGCTGAATTTCACAAATAGAGAAGAGGAAAGAGTATCAACACATTACAAAACCAGGAAGAAAACATTACATCAAGACAGACAACATTGTGGTTCCTGACCTCCCAATGCTATGGGCTACAGCTAAGAGGTCTGTACAAATGTCTGTTGTTTTTGCAAGTTTTGAGTCCCTTCAGAACATTGCTCTATTTACTCTGTTGCTGTGAGGCTGTGTATTTGCCCCACTGTTCCTAGTCCTGCCAGCTGGGCAAAGTGACCCCACCAGCTCAGTTTATGGATATACTGATGGGTTTGGGGGGCTGGAATGTTTTAGGATGGCATCGGTCTGTTTGGGAGGGTCTCTCCTTGAGTCCGTGAGTTCACTCCTGAAGCAGGCCGAAAGGAGACTGTAGAGAAGGAACCAGAGAAAAGAAAAAGATGAATGTAGAAGACCTTTACCAGCCACCAAGAGAGAAACAGTTAGTTTCCACATTCATGATCACAGTATAGGCTTTGAAGGAGAGGAAAAGCAGATGCACGTGAGGATACATGACAGGGAGATTTAGAAAGCTGGAATGCCCGAGGTACAAGTGAGTGCTTGGCAACGAAAAAAACCCAAAAAACTAGTTGATAGGGAAATTTGATTTCTGTGTCACTGTCTCATGCTGGCTAACAGTGTCTCAATACAGTTCCCAACATAAAATACAAAAGGCAAAAAAGCACTCAGCCAAAGTGGAAAAAGAGAGAAGTGGCTTCCATTGAGCCCACTTCAATTACTTAAAACCCAGAAGCTGGTGCTAGGGAGAAAGGACAGTGTCTTCTGTTAAAGGTCCATACTGATTACATCTCAAATACTCTCTTTTTCAAAGCTGAGGGACTCTGTGCACTAAAGCCAAGGGGTCCCTTGGGCTGCCAGCTGATGCAGAAGTCACTGTTCCCTCAGAGCCAGCAAAGCAAATACAGCATGTCTTCATACACTTAATCTCCCACTTTTTCCTGCTTACTTTCATCTTGGCAATTCTCTAGTGAGAGCACTATCTGAATGCCTGCAGTTCACAACACATGCAAGCACAGCACTATAAAACCAAACAAATCATGCAAAAATACACTATTAGTTTCCACAACAAGAATGAGAATAACTAGGTGGAGGTATGAAGGACACCTTTCCCACTAGCCCCCTCCCTGTGACTGCAAGCGTGAGGATCATTGCAGCAACCATCTCACTGGAACACTCCAGGCTGAACAACTCAGCTATGTCATACCTCGCTCAGGAAGTTAATTCCTTCTCATTGGATAATAAGCTGTGCTACTCACTAGATTGAAAGGCAGCCAGTGGGCTGATAGCTGCTGATAGAAAAGAAATATTTGCTGGGATATAAGATTCTACTTGGACATAAGAGCCCTCTTCTTAGTAGCCATTGGAAGGCTGCAAAAACCCTTCAATCATGGGAGTTGGACTTGATGATCCTTATGCATACCTTACAACATGAAAGGTTTTATGATTCTATGCTGTGACAAAGAATTGAAATAAAGACTGACAACAGTGCTCAGTAGTGTGAAACCCACCAAGGAAATTTTGCTGTATATGAAAAAGCATTTTCCAGTGAAACCCTAAAAGTTAGATACTCCCTGGGAATACTGATGGTAATTGTGTTTCACAGCAGTCTATCAAAGAAAACTTTCATGCACAAGCCACCTGTGGTACCTCTGGCAGCAGGGATCTTCTGGCAAATAGGTGTTTAAAATAAATGGATGCAGACCATTAAAAGGAAGTCTAAATAAATGTGTGCACTGTTGTTCAAATATGGGCCCCAGGATTTGGCACTGAGAAATGAAGATAGAAACCACAGCAAAAAAACCCTCCAAAACTTCCCACCTATGATCATGAAGGTATTTGGCATAACAGTAAATGCAAGAAAACCATGCACAAAGGAGCAAACAGAGAGAGGAGATGAGACAGAGAAAGATGTGCTGTCTGGCACAACACGGAGCATTGCAATATTTTGGTCACTTCGTGGGACACAAAGCTTTTAGATTGTTGCTAGGTTTGTCTTTTTTAGTCCAGAACAGTAAAACGGTTGCATCTCCTGACCTGCCAAATGCAATGCTGGTTTATATGTGCATGAAAGGAATTATACAGTTGTTTTCCAAATGACAGATTTATCTTTTTAAAACTAATTTTCACCATGATAAATTCATCCTTACTTTTCCTACTATTTTAAAAAGACAAAGCTTTCCATGTTGTAGAAACAAAAGGAAAACATCTTCCCACACACCTAGGTAGCTTTTCTGTGTTAACTATTGCTCTTAAAAGTAAACTGAAAAATCAAGGAATTCCTCCATCAAGGCTTTACTTGGAGCACCGTAGTGCAGCTTCATTTTGAGAAGAAAGAGACAAAGGCAACTCGCAAACATCCCATCCCCAGACAGCCCTGATAGTACGTACAGGTTCTTACACATTCAAACTTGGTCACTGCATATTCACATTCCTAGCTCCCAATTTTAACACACACTTTGAATGAAAGATATCATAGCGAATTTTGAAAGTACATCCCTACTTACGAAGTGAAAGGCATTTTCTTTTAAAGCCAGAATAGACTTGCAAAGGTGTCACTGTGCTGCTGAGTTTTACTAGCTTGACAAGCAAGCAGTGGCAGTTTATCTCCCAGCAGCCTGCTCACATTCAAGGTTGCTCTTACTCAAACCAGTTGCCACAAAATGACTTGTCTCCCCATTCTCATGTTGAGACCTAAAGCTCCTTTAAGGTTCTTTTTTGGGGTGGAATGGTGTCTATGAGCCTTTTCAGCTTAAATGCCCCTTTACCCTGAACACATTCCTTCAGAACTGAAGTCAAACCCTGGATTACAGAGGAAAAAGCACCAGAATCCAACTGCAGTAATGTAGCTATTGCCTGAACATGCATTGATGCTTGATGGCAAGCTGTTGGCAGTAACAACTGCAGCAGCTCTGGACAAACACTCAACGTTATTTTTCTCTCCACTTCTGGTATCTTTAAGAGCTCTTAATCTTTCTCCCCAGTATCTGAGCACACTCAGCAGCTGAGAAAAATGAGTTATAACTGGACAAGTGACAGGAAACATGCTGAAAGAAGTTTCATTAAATTAAATGGCTGGACTTACACATGCTGGTCTTAAAGGTAACACAAACACCAACCTCACTTGCCAGGAGCCCATCCTATTGATATAGGAAGAATGAAAGCAGTAATTGAGGCAAAGCAACTGTCAGCACCAAGGGAAAGCAGTCATCTGCTGCCATCCATTTCTGCTTACAAAACCATTTCTCAACTGAAATGGCTGTAGCTCAGGTGGAGCTTTGAAGACATGCAGCCAGTGCACAAAGGCGGCAATGCCTAGGAGCTAGTAAATACAAGCTATAGTATAAACAAACAGTGCAGATGACTGATAATGATAATTTTAAGTGCCCCCAAAAATTGTCCAGAGCTCCTGGATGCTCCAGCCATTTTGGCACAAGGCTTTTTTCACACCTCCACAAGACTCCAGCTGACACTAAATACACACAGGTTGAAATGTGAACACATGCAGAGTTCTGGCAGAAAGCCGTGGCATTGCAGAAGCCCTGAGACAAGGCCAAGGCACCAAAATAAATCCTTATAGGCTCAAGTAGGACTTATGTGGTGCCTTGGCCTCCTGCTAACCTCTGCAGAGAATGAGTTATTCCTGCAGCCTCTCGACACGTGAGCTTACCAGCAGAAACGTGTGAGCACTACCGCCGGCAGCTACCTAGGGCCTGGCTGGCTATTTTCTGTCACCTGATATGGCAGGTGAAGCAATGCCCACAAGCGACACCACTTACGGTCTGTCTGGAAAATCATTCTCTGGCCCAGTGTCTGTAACTGCAAAGCTTTGGGAACAGAGGGGAAAATGGAAACCAGACACGCTTGTTTGGCTCTTCTTCTCCCCATCCTCCTGGCACTTACACCACCCAAAGTAATCCTGGCACAGCTCTCCCAGCTGAGTTCAGATAGGGCCTATGTCTGCCTGGATGGAAAGTTTCTCATGTGCAATATGGAGAGTCAGTGACAAAGTGCAATTTCTAAAACCACTATAAAACTGCACATGTAGAGTCTTTCTTTGAAGTTCCCATTGGTCACAAATGTATTATGCGTTTCATTCTTGCTCCCAACTTTCAGCTTGCTGTTTTATAGCTGAGGAACCTACAGCATATATATCCCACTGAGACACCAGCCTTCCAACAGCATCAAAGACACACAGCAGCAGGGTTCAAGCACTCGGCCATGCTTGTGCTCACACTCCCAGCTTCACGTGCTCCTGGCAAGATACTCAGATGGATACCCTGCAGAAAGTATAGGGATGGCTACACATTTGCTGCTGGTCCTAGAAGAGCACACCCAGCCTATGCTCCCCAGCTCAGGTGTGCGCAGGCAGCTGGTTTCTGTGTGCAGGTTGTTCAGTGGCACTGCCTTTCTGCGCTGCACCGTAGGCTCTGGCTGGAAGTCAAGAACAAGGCGCTAACCTGCCATTCATCCTCCAAAGCCAAAAGGTGAACTGTGTGGGACAAGAGACTAGACGGGGGACCTTGAAAGCAGTCAGGATGTGCCTGGGGAATGAGGACTGCTTTGTCCTACTGCACAGGTCATGAAATCAGGATCTCAGACTCGGTGTCTCTCAAGTTCTGTCAGAAACTTGGCTTTGGCTAAACTCCTGGCATCAATTTCTACCAGCTCCGACCACAGATTTAGCAAACAGCTATGCTGTTGGAAAAGATTTTGCCAGTATAGTAGTGTACTGCACTGCAGTAGAAGTGCTCGGCTCTCAGTTGAGCGCCACATCCCTACCAGCAAGTGTGCAGAAGCCTTCTGTGTCTCTCTCCTCTCTGCCTCCTCCCCAGCATCTTCACTGCACAGATCTCTGCAAGAACACTCATACTCACTGCTTCTGGAGCAAGTGCTGGTGCTGCTGCTGCTGCTGTTGACGGTAGGTCTCAATCGTGTGCTGGGGAAGGTACTGCATAAGTTCCAGGGACTCTTTGATCTTTAGTAGCATTTCATAGGTCTCACGTCCCCTCACCTGGATCATGGGAGAAGGAAAGGGGGAGGAGGGGAAGAAAGCCTTAAAGTACTGCATCTATAATCCTTAGTGACAGCCACCTTAGTGAGCTTTAGGTACAGTCAGGTAAACGACCATTGGATGATAATACTCTATACACAATGACATGCAGCAAAATCTTGTTGCTAAACCTTGTTCTAGAGGTACAGAGGATAATGTTGAAGAGTGATAATCTGACAGTGAAGGTTAGTGAACATCTTGAGTTTGTCATCTGGCTCAATATAAATTTGTGCCAACCAAAAGCAATATTCTTATCCAATCCGTTAGACAGAAAACATCTTTAGCTGTCTCAGGTGCAAGCAGATCTTTTGCTGAATCTTACATGCATTGAGGAAAATGAGTACTTGAATTTGGGTGGTGGGTTTGGATCTTGCTTCTCTTCTAGGAACACCATGGTTGTTTGTATTCTATCAAGCCAAATGTGACTCATGGGAAAGTAGCTAAATGGCCAAGTACAGAGACTTCTTGCCTTTTCTCATGTGACTCAATACAGCATATTTCACTTCTATCACTATATTGCAATGGTAATACATACAAAAGCCACAGAAGCATCCACCTTGGTCAGTAAGACAATACCCATCATCTCTAGAGGAAGTGCCATATATCCAGAAATGACAAAAGAGGAAACCTAGTTAGGTCTCCAAGGCAGTTTTTCCACCAGGACAGACAGATCCCTTGGGATATTCTCATATGCCTTGCACAAGCCACCGCCAGTTAGCAGCTACTGGAATTTTTTGTATTTTTTTTTTTTTTTGAACATGTATTTAAAATAGATAGCTCAGGGGATTAAAAAAAAAGAGTAATACAAAAATCCACATCCCATCCTCAGTTCTCTTTGAAGTCTAGGTAAGCCACTGACTTGCCTCAAGTCGCTGAGTAAGATATTAAAGTAAATGCAAAGACAGAGAGAACTCACTGGCAAATATAAGAGCTCATCATCTGGAGACCGTCTTTTTTTGAT
Organism: Psilopsiagon aurifrons; assembly: GCA_025447955.1. Classification (NCBI taxonomy): domain Eukaryota; kingdom Metazoa; phylum Chordata; class Aves; order Psittaciformes; family Psittacidae; genus Psilopsiagon; species Psilopsiagon aurifrons. The sequence continues at coordinate 78,708 of JAOEHY010029013.1, forward strand.
AGATGTCATCTGTATGCCATGAGTTCCTTGTCGAAAAGCTGGAAGAGAAACCCCAAAAGCATTCCATTAAAAAGGGGAGAAGGAAAGAAAAGAAAAAAGGGAGAGGGTTGTGTGTGGAGAAATATAAAAAGGAGAGCAATACAAGAAAGACATTAGAGACTTAGATCTGCAGTGCTCTTGAAAGATGTCTGCCTATGACACTCCAGAACTCTTCTTGCAGCTCCTGGCTCCATAAGGCAGACGCAACTTTGTGGATGGTGGGTGACCATACTGTTTGGGAAAACATCAGTCAAGGAGCACTGGACGTATGGCAAAATCCCAGAAAGCCATACCTAGAACAAGCCCTGGCTCTTTGCAGGAAAGACTGCAAGCTTTGGTGTAAGAGTGCTCAGGAGCTGTTTGGTGGATTGGTGATCCATGAAGACAAGAAAACAGGCAGAGAGCATGCAGAATTCACTGCAAAACAAAGCCCCCTGTCCAATCTTGCCTCATTCAGCCTAGTACTTAGCCAAGCATGAGTTGGAAACCAAAGATAGTGCTCCACATTATGCTGTCTGATGAGTACATTGCACTCTTTAGAGCAGAGGCCACTTGCCATAGCACCTCCAATGCGCAGGAGGGTTTATATGCAATCTTAATCTAGATCCCTGGGGCTGGAATACATATGCTGCAGCACGAGACACTGGCTAAAAGGAGCAGAGGATGGCAGTGCAGTCCCAAACAAGCAGTGAAGATTCAAAAAGTGATTACAGAATCACAGCCATGAAACTTTAAGGTGGCAGACAAATACTCCTTCCACCCACTGCTGGCAGGTCTAATCTAAAACAGGGAGTGCTTCAGGGGAGCCCACAAACCCATCTTGTGAACACTAGCTCATTTTTCAGGTTGATTGACTCTGGGAGAATGTCTAAAGCCCTCCTGCCTCCAAGCCCATGCACAGCACCGTGCATCCCCACAGCACAAGAGCCAAGGTTGCACCTGCACCCACAATTTGCAATCTGCTCAGCTCTGCCAGCTACTTACGGCGCTTCGTACCATCACCATTCTTTGTGCTGTCAGAGACTTGCTGCTTGCGGATGCTGTCCTCATCTGCTTTGCGGTCTCTGCCTGGGCAAGCGCAAATGCGGGCTTCGAAACATCGTCGGCCCAAGACTTGCCCACTGGGAAGAGAGGTGAGAGGAAGTGTCAGCTGGCAGCTTAAATGCAGGTCATAAGCAACCCTTAACTTCACACCAGACTGTGCACAGACAGACTCAAACCTCCCATTTCCCAGTCAGGATATCCCTGGTGCTGGGCAGAGACTTGAAAAGTATCCTACAGCCTTTCGCATCAAGCTGTCCCTCAGGTTATGCAATGCTGCCCCAAACAGAAGAAAAGCACAAAGGCCACCTGCAAAGCAAAGATGATGCGCTACTTACTCTCTGGTTTCTAGTGTCACAATGATGAGGATTGGGCGCCGGTTCATCCCACCCACGCAGCTGCTGTTACACATGAAGTTGTACAAGACTGTTGTGAACTCTGTACCAACCTGGATGAGACAAAGGTGAACAGAAAAAACGGTGAATAGAAATTTCTCTTTTTTCCAGGCTCTCCTCTGGTACTTCCACATCTGGGTTGCAGACTAGCACGAAATTGACCACACTGCAAGAATTTCTTAAAAGGAAGTAAGAACACAACTCTCAAAGGATTGAGAGGGCATTTGAAAGCTCATTTTTGGCAAAGAGGAGAAAGATTCATTGTGATGAGGATGAGGAAAGCACAAGATCCTGACTCCTTCAACCCCAGCCCCTTTGTATAGTGGGAATGCTACTACCCTGAGCTCACAACATACCTGGGGTGGCTCATAGGGGACCAGTACGCTCTGCCTCCCAGTGATGGGGTCTTCTACATACTGGGCATGGCTGTTCCCTTCCACCCTGATCAGGTGGCTGGGAGGCGCAATCTGCCCTGCAAAGGCAAGGAGGCAAAAAAAAACCAAGAGACACCATTTAGTGAAGCAAGATCAGACACAGGGCAGCAAGATCTTCCACCAAAAGAAACCATCTGTCTATCGGAGCACACACATGCCTCCCAATCTTTGAGGCATCACTTCTCAAGGTCCCCTCTGCCAGACAGCAAAAGCAACAGATTTTCCCAAGCTCACACTGGATACCTGTGAGTAAACTTGAACATGATCCCAGACTAAGCAAACCCAAATGTCAACTGAATGGCAGCTCACAGCAACTCTTCTAGAAGATAATTCCATGTGGATTTTCACACCAGGTGAAAGCCTTTCTTTTCCTTCCCCAAATGCACACACAAAGCAAATTCCTGCAAGTCTCAATTCCTGCTCTTTTTCTGTAAATTGCTAGCTCTGTTCTGTTGTCTCCTATCGGTCTTGATTCTAAGGAGCTAAAAAAAGATTCAAACAGCAAGAGAAATATACATTTAATTAATCGTCAACTTGAAAAATCCTGCTTGCTTACAGCAGCTGCAGAAGGGAACATAATCTTTGTTTGTAGGCCCCTTTCCAATAATTAAAAAAGTTCCCTTCCTGCAAATTTTCTTCAGTGTTTCTACAACATATGACTAAATTCTAAGGAAACAAGCCTGTTACAGTTTCATCTCAAGAATTTGTAGTGTTTGTTTCAATTGTGTTTTGTTCATTTCTTAATCTAAATACGTCATATTTCTAGAGAAATAATTATTTCAGTATAAAGATTCATAGTTTTATTTTTTCTTTATAAAAACTCTATTAATGAACCCTCAAAAAATCCAGTTCTGTTAGAAAAGCACTTTCTAATATGAAAAACTATTTTGAAGACCTGTCCACTTCACTCTGATTTTGCACTCCTGAAGTCCTTGCTTATTTTTGTGCCTGTCTAGCTGGCTGCTTTGCGATCAGCAAAGGGATCTGGGCTCCTAAGACATCCTGCTATCTGACACCAACAAGGGTGTTTTGTTGTTTTTTTTTTTTTTTTTTTTTACAGTAGGAGATAAATAATGCACATAGAATAAACCAGATGCTCATCTGAAGTTATGTGAACTCAAATGACCAAGAGCCCAGCCCATGAGTTTGCAGAAAACCCCAGGACATTTTTAAAACTGCTGTCACTTCACTAACACAAGAAGCAGCAAGTAGAAGATTAAAACATTAATACTGAACCAATAGCATTAAATGTACAGGAAGGTTGCCGCTGTTGATGCTGGCACTTAGTGTTATTCTGCCAGAGATAAACAGCACCTCCGTCTTTGAGGCACGGATTAAGGGCTGGAGATGATATTGCATCCTGTTACTAGATCCTTGTCCCGGCGACATGGAAGCTCATTCCTGAACACTAGAACAGCTGCTTCTCATTGCGGGAGCAAAAGCAGAGCAGGGAAAGGCTGCCAGAAGGTTATTGCCTGCCATGAGGACAGACATCCATCCAATCTGGGCAGGCGTGAGATTTATTTCGGTACTTTCTTCCCAAGGACATGCTTGCACAGGGAGAGCTAAAGTATACTATGAAGCTTCCTGCTAGGCATGGGAAATAAAAAGCTGCACAAGATGCTGCAAGGCAGTCTGCTTCTAGCAGGTTTGCTGTAAAGCTGCCACCAAATCCCCACACTGGTCACACATCAGACGAGCAGCTTTGGAGAGGGACTGCCAGCAATGCGCTACCTTCCTCACCTTCGTTGAACTCCCGGCTCAGCTCATGGTTTGGGCAGCGTTTGACCACTTCAGTGACATGTTCAGCTTTCTTGTAGACTGGCATAGCCCTGATAACAGCTCCCTGCGGTGGTGGGGTCATCACTTTGATTTGAATGGGACATGTCTTGGCGATCTGGCAGTACAGCTTTTTCAGTTCAGTGGAATACTGGGTGAGGAAACAGAGCAAGAGAGAGACAGAACGTTCAGCTAGGAATGAATGCATGCCAGAAGTACTGAGATGGGTTTGCATATATCACTGAACGCACCAGCTACTGCATGTGCATTGCATTTGGTTACAAAAAAGACATATTTCCAGACAAGTGGCAAAAGCTCTACACCTTTGCCTGGTTTAGAATAGCAGAATATAAATCTATGTCTTAGTTTTCCTGAAGAGCACCACTTTTACGTGAGCAAATAGTATTTATTACTCTTGGGCACACATTCACTTTTACAAGAGACACACATTACGTCCCTAACAAAATGGCTACTATTCTTTCCACAGCACACTGTAACCCTGGAAGCCACATACAAGTATTGCATCTTGTTTTGTAAGAAGCCTTCCTACTTTTTTGAACAGTTGAAATAAAAACATTAGCCTTCAAGTTGTACAGTAGTTGAAAGCAGGACCCTGACCAATCTGGGAGTTGTACCAAATCTGACATTTTAGTCACCTTTTAAAAACATCTCACACCTCTGCTTACTACTTCTGTAGCAATCTCCACACTTCTAAACTCAAAATAGTATGTCCACAAAAGGTAAAAAAATATTCAGGTGGGTTTTTTTTTTTTAATAATTTTAAAAGGTGAACACTCCAAAGACCAGGTCCATGGCAAGAGCTAGGGCACAACCCAGCGGTTGACTCCAAAAGGGAAATTGTAACCATGCAGTGAACACCTGGAGCAGAACAAGATGCTTTTATTCACTGTGCTAACTTGAAGCATATTACCTCTTTTAAGATGTTCCCCACTAAAGCAGTAACAGTGGTGCATCTTTTTCCCCAAAGTGTGTTCACATCTGGAAAACTTTACTCAGCAAAGCATCAAGGCATGAGCTGAAGTCATTGGTTTCTGTTCAAATACCCTCACTGAAATAAGGGTGTGTGCTTAGCAAGAATGGTTTGCAACGCAACTCTTACATAGTTCAGTAATCGAAACCCATTTCTCTGGGTGTCCCCCATGAAGGAGAGTCTCCAGCCTCCTCTGCTGTTCCAGAACACAGTATTTTTCATCAGTGGCCCACTTCAGAGGTGTTCAGTTTTCTCCAGGTGCTCACGCATTTGCAAGTACAGAGCTCTTCCAGTAATTCTAACCATGTAACCCACAGGAATTGCTGGTATTTCCCCACTTCCATCTCTTCAGTTCTTGCACAGAAAAAAAGTGAAAGCCCCAAGGTGGTTGTTTTCTCAAAAAACATCTCTAGCAGCCATGGCCGATACAGCCCCAGTGCCAACTATTCAAACACAGCACTGGCAGGTTCATACTGGTAGAGAGCAAGATGTGGCCATTCACCCTGCTGGCCTGCGAAGAGCCAGCACGTGCATGGGTGGGTGGTGGGTGATGTGGCAGCAGAAGGATTAGCTAGCAATATTCAGGGAATATTAGCATTTTAAAACATACACATTGCTAACATAGACAAAACCAAAGTTGGGAGAGACACCAGGGAGGAGAGAGTGATTAAAAATAAGCCAAGCCAATCCCTTCCTTCCTCACTCAACGCCACCCATCCATATGGCAGAAAAGATGCTACAGGTATTGAAGCTAAGGAAAAAAAATCTTTAAAAATGCAAAGGCCAAATTGTGCAATGTATTTTATGTGCCTCCAGGCTACAGATTAAACCCACAAAGGATTTACCCAGCCTGCGGAAACGGGGAACATGCCAAACGATTACAAAAAATAAAAGTTGCGAAAGAGATCTGGATGGTGATTTATATCGTACATCTTTTTACCTGAAATTCCTCATTGTTTTTTAATTAAAAAGGAATTCCTTACTGAAAGTAAGAGTGACCTTGCTATATTGTTTTTTCATGTCAAGAAGTAGGAAAAGAATCGCTTAGATTTAAAAGAAGAAAATTTAGAAAGTATTGTTTCCCTCAACACATCAGCTTGCTAATAGCATTGTGAAGGTTTCAAGGAAAGAAAGCCTCAAAAATCTCAAAAAGCCACCTAATCACTTGGATGCCTTGATATAACTGAAGTGTAAAGAAATTGGGCACCCAAAGGCCATGAGCTGAAAGGAAAGCATAAATATGGAAGTGCAATGGTGCAGGGAAGGCGCAGCACACCCAGGAGCCAAAATGTCCAGTGTCTGCAGGCATTCAGAGAATTGAACAAATGGAAGGAGATACCCACCCCTTCATCACATATCAGGGGTGTTGGTGTTGACTATAGTTTTATGTATAACATCTTCAAAGACAAAAGATGGAGTTACAAGTTGGGGGAACGGGAGTGTCAAAAAAAAAAAACAACAAAAAAGCCCCCCCCAAATTATTACTTTCAGAAGGACAGGAGCCCAACAGCAGCATGAATACTGAGAGTCCAGATCAATCAGTGTGGTCCCTCTGTCAGCAAAGGAAGCAATCTCCTCCTCATTCACCCTTTGGCGCCCCAACTGTCAGACTCCTTTTGCTACAACCACCTTGGAAAGCATCAGACCTGTAACTTAAATGCACAGAAAGCAAGCAACAAGAGGCTAATGGTTTATAATAAACAAGGCTGTCCAACAAAGAAATATCCATATATATGTCTCCAAAACTCAGGACAGACTTAAGAGCTTCAGGCTCTGGCCAGCACACATTGAATGTGGTGTGTCAGAAACAGAGGGTGAGCAAGCCCACCTCTGCTCTGGGACATAGTCAGGGCACAGGAAGGAAAGCAGCAGCACACAGCCCAGACACAGACAAGACAGAAGGATGGTTGTGCTGCCTTTTTGTCACCCGATTGCAAGAGGAGTTCAAGCCTCATGGGCACTACACAGGCCTTGGGGACATGGCATACAGCCATGATTTCACATCTACCCCAAGCACAGCCACCCTCAAGCGTGTAAACACTGAGCAGCCAGTCATTTAACACCCGTGTAAATCCGTTCATGGCGTACCTGCTGTCAGACAGCAAGGGTCTTGAATTTCCACCCCTGCCAACTTTGCTGCAACCGTAGGTAATCTAACGCTCAGCCATTTATTGGCATAAATAGATGCCAACAACTAGGTCATAGTGACTTCGTACTGGATCAGTGATAATTGCTATATCCACAGAGCAAGACAGGATATTGTATATAGATTTCAAAGCAAATAAGCTGCAGGAAAAAAAAACAACAAACAAACCCAAACCTGAGGCAGGAACTGTCTGTGCATTCAGAGAGTGCTTGCAAGCAAGGGCTGCCCCTCTTGGCACAGATGCCTCTCCACAGTGGTCCCCAAATTGCCCCACCTTGCAGGAGATGACAGTTCCTCCTGCCCACCATTTTGCTACAGGAACTGAGAGATGCTCACTGTATAAGGGGCAAGAACACACGATGAGTAATTCCCAGAAAACCAGAACATGACTATAAATCAATGCACTTCTGTTACTTGCTTGAATAGGAAAACAAATTAATTGGGAACAAAAATACCAAAAATGGGCTTGACCTAATCAACAAGCCTATCATCTAGCAAGATGACAACAGTCATTATAGGGCAGCAGGAACAAAAGTTGTGCCAACAGCCTAAGAAATGCAAACACCACTTCTACCAGATATAAAGACCAGAAAGCTGTTTAAAACAATAGAGTGGATATTGCAATGTGTAACCATTCAAGAGAGAGAGAGGAAAGAGCTTTGGCTCAGACTTCTCTTTGGTGTTCAAGTACTGCATGTCATGCCCAAATAAGCAGACTTCACAACGTTGCTAAGAACAACAGTGAACTTAGCTTTTTGCTTACAAGTATGCCTTAAAAGGAAAGAAGGAAACATCCCAGTGCCTGCAGCTTTGCCCTCCCCACCTTCCTGTGCAGACATACTGTATTACCCACTGCTGGCACCCTGGCTGGTAATTCAGTATCACAATGCACACATGCCAGCTACCATCAGGCAACACCTGTCTGATTTCTCAGCAAGCCCCTTCTCCGGAAGGTGTGTCAGCAGGGGCTTAAAGGAGAAAGCAAACCACTGTTCACCTCTCAAAAGGAGAATTTTTGGTGGAAAGGACAGAAGCCACCTGAAAGTAACCTCATGGTTCAAATCAAGCTGCAATGGCTTTTCACCGAGAATTCAATTTACCTGCAAAACTTTGAAAATCTACCTTTAATATCTGTTTTGCCATCTGATCTAGCTGAGGGATTACAGCCCATAAGTCTTTAAAAGGAGTGGGGTTCAGTCGGCTCCATGAATGCTGATGGATGTCAACTTGAAGGTGATCCCAGAGGTCGGCTTATGGCATGACAGCTCCCTGAGCCCCTTCTGCTTAGATCAACAGGGCTTTCAAATCTTTTGCAAACTTCTTTCAAGTAGTCACATTTTAGTTCAACTCAGTTAAATACTAGATTTATTTTACTTGACATGTTTAAAGCCATTGGTCAGTTATGCTTTCTCCGCTATCAGCTAACTCCAAGAGTGGGAAAACAACACTTGCACCAAAATGGTCACAGATGAGAATAAGGAGAGTGACAAAGAAATAGGAAATCTCCTCCTTAAGGTTTATTCATTCAGGAGAAAACAGGTAGTGGGGAAAAGAAGGAAGTTACTTACTAAGAATAAAACCCTAATGCATTTACACATGCATCATAAAAGTTTTTGCTTTGATGAACATGCCTTTTCATTCACAAAAAACTGTTGAGGGTACGAGAAGATACCAGATACCCCTGTGCGCACATGCGGACACAGGCTTAGGAACTGACTTGTGCAGAAAGGACATTCAGCAGAGAAGCCCAAGAGCAGCTCTACCAGAAGTGCTGCAGACACGGATGTCCCCTGCCAGGGCTCTGCACAGCCTTAGCCCACCACTTATTAGCCAGTTTATTCCCACTCCAGTTTGAGGTGCTCTATCTTGTTAGGCTTCAGAAAAAAGCAAGCAGTTTGCTGCTACTGGACATAGCAGACATTCAAACCATGGGCGTGATTGACAGGTTCAGTGATTACCAGCTCCAGCGTGCTTACACATCCACTGAGTGTGACTGCAACCCCCGGACTCACACACAGCACATTGCACCAGAGAGGGGGACATGGCCTCTGAGCATCGCTTGCCTGAGCATTCCCTCTAAGCATCACAAGGAAACCAATGTGCCATACCCGGGAAGACGGAGCCCCACCAGTGCTTTGCAGACATTTACCAAACTTTTCCACCCCGGGGCAAAGGGAAAAAAAAAATAAAATAAGCCATGTCATCCTTTTATTCCTTCTTGAAGAAGGTCAGCGATTCACCCACTGGCGTCCGCCTCTGCAGAGGCTTACGCTTCATTTTCCCTTTGAGCTCCTCTACCCCCGCGCCGGCCCTGCAGCCGCGCACGACCGGTGCTGAGGAGATGCTAAAATCCTTCCTCCGAGCGCTTTTCCCCAGGAGCCGCAGCCAAAGGCCGCCTGTTGCCACCTGTCAGTCGCAGGGATTAATTACCTGCGCCGGGCTGGGAGCGGCACATTCCTGCCCTGCCTCACCCTCCGAGATGTTGACATCAGGCAGGTGGGCCCTGCGTCCCCCCCGGCCGCCAGCGCGGATGGGGGAACGAGACCCACGAGCGGCGTGGAGACGGGCAGAGCCGCGGAAACCGCGGGGAAACAGCGGGGAACAGCGTATCAGTGCCCCGGGCGACGCTCCCGACGCCGGACCGGGCGCTGCACCTCGGAAACCTTGGTGAAGAAATAAATAAATAAATACAACATATACGTGTGTGTGTGTGTGTGTGTGTGTGTGTGCCTTGGCCTGGTTAGGTAACCGGGGAAGGGGAGGGGTGGCTGAGGAGAACGGAGAAACGCAGCCTGCGGATACGGATTCAGCAGGAAGGCGGCTGGTGCCTCGGATCCCCCCTCGCCGCCTGCCGCGGGCCTCGGGGAAGCCTGCGCTCGGCTGGGCTGCCGCGGCTCACTCTGCGACGCGAAAGGAGGGAAAAGCAGCTTTTCCCCTCCTCTTGCAGACGCGGAGCGGCTTGCACAGGCGCCTGCTCTCCTTGGCGGAGAGAAGCAACACCGTGTTCCCCCCACCATGTACAACTACCTGAAAGTTCCTCTGCATTCCGTCCAGACCACCATCACAACCTCTCAAACACCCAGCCCCCAGCCCTGCACTCTGCCTCAGAAGAAGAGGCTGAAATACGCCAAGAAGATGGTGCTCAGGGACACACGTAAGTGGTCATGCTATAGGAGACACCCTGAAATTCCCAAAAATACTGAATAGAGAGCACTCGCTAGATTCTCCTTTCTTTAGGAAAATGAGATAATTCCTTCATGCAACCATATTTCAGCGTCTTGCTTGAGGGTCCCAGAGATTTGAATTCAAAACTAGCTTGATGTAGTATCTGCTTTAGGAAAATTCCTGCCTAATCTTGCCTGCAAAGCCACAATGATAAACAGAAATAACATGCTATTTTGTCATACTAGTTTTGCACTGTGAAACAGTTTGAACTTTAAAATCTTACATTTGGGGGCATTTATGTTTCAGTTGCCAATCTACAGACTTATTTCATCAACAAATTAAGACGTCCTGAGGTCTGGCTCAAAAATATTTTTAAATGAACAAAAGAAAAAAAGAATTAACTGAAAAGTATCCTGCTTCAACAGAAAAAAAAAAAAAAAAAACCAAAACAAGCCAACAAACTCTGAAAACCTTTGATTTTGTCAGTTTGGTTCTCTTCTTTTGCTAGCCTTTTTTTAAATCTTTTTGAAATTATTTTCCTTAAAAATCAAAACCATAAGACTCCTGCAGTTGAATGACCTTACCTTGCACACCCAACTCATATTCTGCTTGTGTATCGTATCCAGTTTCCAAACTGAAATTCTAGCAGTCCCAAATGAGTTTCAGATGCTAACAATGGCTGGTCATTTGCACTTCTGATAGACTGCTTCGGTCTGGAAATTTTGCAAGTGAGGTGAAAGGATGAAACAAGAGTGAATGTGCTGAAAGCCAAAGCTGAGCCAATGCTGAACAATGGTCTTCCCCTCTGGATTCCAGTAAGTGCCCACTGACAGCAGGATCCCACATTACAAAATAACATGGGAATTTTCACCGGATGAAGTAGCTTTCACACGGAGCATGTATTTTATGTTATTACTCAAAGTCTGAGGTATGCTTTCAGATAGCTTCTCACAGACACAAGTTTACACATATACACAAAACACCCAAGAATTATCCCAGCTGTAGCATTATCCCCTCTGATGCAATGTAACTGACCAAAGCACATGTGCTTTGCAAGGACCCGAGGCTCTGGATGCTGTGCTGATTTCCTCAGGATCAGCATGTCTCCCAGCTCATGACTCTGCACATCTTTGTGATGTTATTTTCATAGGCTCTGTTGATTAACTGACATGAACATGATCAATTTACAGACCATAACTAAACCACTGTGTGATATCGCCTTCCTTGAAGGACTTTTCTTTAGGACGACTTTGCAAATAAAGCTTCCCATGGATGGGGTCTCATGCGGCATTGTTATGCTTCAGGCATTAGGGATTCTGTATTTTGTTTTGTTTGTGTGTGTGTGCGTGTGTAAGGACTGGGCACAGGCTCTTTTTATTCTGTTCAACTCAGCTTCTCAAGTTGATATCTAGGGCTCCCAGTGACTTCTGTATTACAAATGCACAACAACATCAGCAGACAGTTTGACTACCAAAGAAAATACAACACTGACTAGCGTACGCTGTAGGAATTCCATTCTCATGCTACCCAAATTCACCTAAAGGTTATAAAGTGTTAAAATTTGGCAGAACAGTGAGTGAGGAATAAAACAAGATAAGCTAAACCATTAGTTAAATTGGATTTGAGAAACATCTGCTTCAATTATTGAGCATTTATAAAGGAGTCAAAAAAAAATTGACAGCAAGATTTTTAGTCCTTTCAGTGAATGTAGAAGAAGCTCCACAAATAACTCCACTGTATTTCTTCCCTCCTTTCTCAGCTCAACTCCACTCAGCTGTTTCACATCCTCCTAGCAGGAGTGGAATCCCATGTAAATGAAGTGCTACACTGAAGTTACAAATATTTGAACCCATATAAAATACACTTACTTGCTGGCAGGTAATGCAGGGAAGCATATGGTTCACATAGTTTAATGTAAGCAAACACATGGGGTAAATAAGTTGATTAGTATGACCCCAAGTATCACATCAGCTAGATGCTGTGACAGTGACATAACCAGCAATAGTCCTTCCAGACAATTCTAACTCATTAAACCAGAATGCACGCACCAAAGATATAGGAAAAAACCTCCAAGACTTGACCCCTCAAAATGCACTTCAGCATATAATTAACTTTTGACCATACTGTTAACCACTGCCCCCTCAAGTCAACATGCCTGTCCATAAGGGCATTTGTGAAGCCAAAGCTGGACTGAAGAAAGGTCTGATTCAACTTTTATTTTAAAGGCAACCAGAATTTTCTTATAAAGGACTCCAGAAATGAACTGGAAAGAACATATTCAGGCTCCCTACAGCAAATGCTCCCCACCAGTATTACTTCTGACTCACGTGCTTCAGCCTCAGATACTGAGCATCAGAACCTGTTCTGCCCATAGGCTACTTTAAGTAAAGCTCAAGTTGGCCACTTCAAACCTCCTCTTAGCTTGGCGTGGGGGATTAAACCTTTTTACAATCATGTGTCTCAGGTTCAGCCAAAGAGGAAGGCTGTTGTTTGTTTCAGATTAGCCTCCCAGATCTCATTTGTTTCAAGTCCACATGTTCCAGCATGCTCTATCTTACCAGCCAAACTCCAAAAACTCTAACCAGCCAGAGGAAACATTGTCTGGAGTAATCAGACACCAAGTTCTAGTGCATCTCCCAGACACTTTTGTCCCCTGCTGAAAGTCAAAGGGTGATGAACTCAACCATAAGAAGGAAACAATAACAGCAGCACATAGAGGTTATCCCTACTGATCACTTTTGTGTGTGCTCAATTAAGATAAGTAAATGGCAAAGCAAAAATCCTAATGCTCTTCAAAATCAGCCTGCTTACACCAAAGCTAACCTGGTTTCATCAACATGAGTCGGCTGTAGAGTTCCTGACAAGCAGGTCAAGCCTTGCAGCCCGCTACAGAGCGGACACAGGCTTTGGCTCAGCAATCTGGGATATAGTCATAGGCTCAGGTAGCTCCATACCAGCTGAAAATCAAGGGAAGGAAATAGGATACAAGGAAATGGCAGATGTAAGACCTAACTCCAAAACTCTTTTTAGTTCCCTCATTTGCAAGTAAGGGGATTTTATTAATATCTTAGAGGAAAGTAAAGTCATTAGTACAGTATCTGTTACAGCAGAGGGAAGCCAAGCTATGAATAAAACCCTAACAAAATACCAACAAGCAAGCAAACAAAAAAACCATATAAAGACAACAACAAAAAACCCAACTAAACAACAAAACGAAACCAAAAACCCGACACAACAAAAAACAAACACCCCCCCAACCTCTGCCCCCCAAAACCACAAAGTGCACACAATGAAATTTTTCTGCCAACACAGTCCTGTCTATCAGCAGCATACCTCCCAAGCCTGTAACTTAGGAGCAGACTCAGACCCAGAGATATCAGGCACACTTCCACAGACTACAACACTAGAAAGAAGGACACTTTGCTAGATGGTGAGAGATTTACACCAAAATTCTGGCTCATGTCAAAGGGTTCACCTAGTTGCAAAATGCCATAGGATCAGCATATTGCAAAAGAAAGGGTATGTGTCAAATATGGGCCCATCTTCCTAGCTGGGTCACTGGCAAGCTCAAAGGAGAAGCAGGCTGATCAGCTTTGCACACTCTCATTCTGATAGGCAGCTGCAGGACAGAAAATTCAAAGTATTCAAACTAAAACCAGGTCTACTGTCTTCAGACCTCTCATACTTAAACACCTTTGCTCAGATACATTATCTCTCCTGTTCACTCTTTTTTGACTTAGGCTTTAGATTCAATGGAATCTACTTAAAGGACAAACAAACCCCAAAGATCATATGAGGATTATCTGATTTTTTTCTTCCCTTCTTAAAACACTACTGAAGATGTAGTTGACTTCTCTTGCATATTGAGCCTTGTGCACATGGGCATAAGAGATCCCTCTCTTGGTTCTCCAAAAACCATGAGGATCAGCTTTTCTATTCTTTCCAGACAGCCCGTGCTTAAGCAGTTTGAGCAGGCTGATGACTCTGTGGGTATTTTCTTGGCTGGGCATGCTTATTTCAGTGTTGTGTTGTGACTAAATGTGGGACTACTCCCTGACTGTCTCTTGAGTGGGGAACCAGCCACTGCACCACATGGAGCAGGGCTACTAGCTAACCAGAAGGCCAATGGTCTCAGCTGTGAACTTGAACGTTATGATAAAATAAGGGGCCACCAGCCAAGTCAGCCAATGAGCGCTTTTCTGTATGCGTACTCTCAACAAAGACTGAGCAGCTCCAATGGAAAAAGGTGATCTTTCTCTCCCCTCTCCCCCCCCACTTATTTCACCAGACGGAAAGTACAGATACCTCTCCACTTCGTCTTTCCAATAAGGTATTAATCACACCTATGGGAGGTGATGGAAGGAAAGACAGAAAGTATTAAATCTGACAGGCTCTCAAAGTGGCAATGCATCATTAGGTGAGTAATTTTCCTGTTTACTTCACAGGCTGTGAGCCCCCCCCCTTCCTCCCCGCCTAAGATGTGGGCAGGACCCATCAAGGCAAAGCCTTGGAAGCAAGCAGCAGCGTCCCCAATTTCTACATAAATGCTGCAGGCCAAACAGCAAAGGCAAGTTCCAACTGAGTCCTTGACAGTAATCAAGCAGTGCGGCGCCTCTGGTCTTGTCTTGTGCATACCTTGCAAGTAGCATCATGTCTTCCCGCTGAGATTTCACTGGCAGCACACACAAGTGCCTTGTTCCTTGGCTTCTATCTCAGAAAAAGAAAGTCCTGAACACACATGCACACACTCCCCTGCCTTTCTGCTCCAAAGGAGACCATTTCCCTCGAAATTGTCAGCATACTGTTAGCAGTCCTTTCAGAACAGATTTATGAATTCACAAGAAACCTCTTGTTCCGGTGCGTAAAGGTCAGCACAGTCCCTTGCCAAAAGGGAGCTTTCTCTATTAACTTCCAGGAAACTTTCCTGAGTCAGACCTTATTACATCTGAAACAAAGTGCAGGTAGCAGCAAGTCTCTTCCATGATAACAGCCAGGGCCTGTCCCATTTCCTGATCACATTACACTCAATTTCCAGAATGACATCTATGCAAATACTGTTCTCCTGCTTGTGAAGCATTTAATTGATAATTAAAGTGAAAAGCCAGCAAAGCTTTTCTGGCTACAATAGTGAGCAAGGCAACAAACACACAGACACTGAGCAAAGGCAAATTTTCTTCTTTTCTATGAAGACCATCTGATAAGGGCCCTATCCTCCTCCTAGAAGATAGAAGGTCCAAACTGAGCCAAACCTTTTCTGCAAACGTTAGCAACCCAACAGAGTACGCTCTAGTTCTGAGCCACAGAGAAAACAAGATTAGGAAAGACAAAAATCACACCTGAGTAAGTTATAGTTTTACTGAAACAAAAATGCAGTAACGTGGATCTAAGCTGGATCAGTAAAGTGTGACAGCAGCTCTAGCATATTTAGGATGAATGGTGACCAAGTCAAACCTTTAAACCTTTTATTCATACAGTTAAGCTTTGGGAATGATTGGCAAGACAGTCAGGCAAGAACACAGTCACTAGCTATTACTGGCATTTGTAAGGTTCTGTGAATCTGTATTTCACCTGGATCCTCCTCCCTATCCTCTCCTTCCATCCTCTATGACCTGGCTAAGCACAGTCCTTGAGTCAACTCATGTGGTTTCTCCTGAGCCTACTTTCAAAGTCAAGACATGATTCAGCAAGGTGTTTAAGCAGATGCCTACCTTTAAGGATGGGAGCAGCCTTGCTGACTCCAACAGAATCCAATAGATTTCACAGGGAATATTCACGTGCTAGAGGTTATGCACTCACTTGAATGCCTTACTGAACCGAGACCTTGATTTTCCTACATACCGTGGGAAACAACTTGTCAAGAACCACACTGAAGAACATAGCAGTGTCACTGCTGCAGACGTCAGGCCACCGAGATGTCTTCAATTCCAGAATGCAGCATCTCACGCCCAAGCAGCTAGTGAAGTCAATGCTGCGGCATCTTCTCTGCTGGGAAGAGCAACAAGCTCATCCCAGGCTTAGGATATTCCTCTAGCTTTTCCCAAGCTTTCCAGCAGCCCTGAAGCTACACAACTGCAGCAAGCAAGAGAAGACAAACATTTGGCAGAGCAACACTTAAAAAGGGAGGAAGGTTTGCAATGAGCTTGGGAAATGTTACAAGCAGCCCGAACTAACACTCCATAGAAATCATGATCTTCAGTTTTGCATCTCCTACCCTTCAGGAGGAGAATGGAAAGCCACACCCCAGCTGACATGCAAGCCAAAGGAAGAAGTGCAGTAACATATCGCATGAGAAATGGAAGGCTTGAACACAGCACAGTCCATGCCTGCCTTAGCCAATTCTTAGGTTGTTTTATAATTTCAGCAAGCATGCACAAGTGCATAAGGCAAACTTTCATGGACCCGGATGCACTTTACAAGCAAATCTACAAGCAAGGCTGCTAGTAAACCTCAAAAGGAATAATCACCTAAATGCTCCATGATATAGTTACAGGTCTCTAAATTACTGGAAACAGAATACAGCAAGTAATCAATACCTAACAATTGATTCAATTACTAACTGAAAGATAATCATGTCAACTGCATGACCTAAAGGTAGCAAGAATGAATATGGATTTAGATGCAAATCCTCATGACCACAATCAGAAGATGGCTCAGCACTGCTCTGTTTGCAAACTGCAGGTTCTGAAGACCCCAAGCCATGGAAGCTTTGTGAGAAGACCTATCCCATTCAAAACAAGACTGCTTTCACAAACAAAAAGCACTCTGTTACTGTATAGCAATGAGAACAGAATAGTTCCCTGGGAAACATAATTTTAAAGTCAGATTTCCCAACTAACCACACCCAATTAGTAAGTAACGCTATGTTTTTGAGTGATTATGGAATCCCAACTGATTTTTCAGTTTCATTTTTGTGATTTCCTCCATATTCCCCAAAACAAAACAAAAAACCAAACCAACAACAAAACAACCCCCCCTCACAATCTTACTTGGGTTGAAGGTAACTAAAGACAAGCCCCATCCTCCATAAAAACGAAAGAACAAAATGGAGCAAAACAAGACAGAGTTGCAAAATCAGAAGTTATTGGCTCATACTGTCCGGCACTCCCGTTTTCCTTACAGCTCATACATGATGCATCAGAGAAAGGCGCAGAACCTCCATGGACAGAATGTGCTGTTTTCCTGCATGATGCTGTGCAGATGCATTCCTGCTCTTGCAGGAAGCAAGCTTTGTCCCGAGATTGCTGCTATTAATCTCATAAGTTTGTACCACTGCAAGTGTTATCGAGGGTAAGAGTTAACTCTGAATCTGATGGAATTTGATGAAACAAATTTGATGAAATTTGATGAATTTGATGAAACAAAAAGAAGGGAGGAGGGTTGGGACCAACTCTGTCAAGCCATTTGCAAGTGTAGGCCATTAAAGACAATCAACTTGCACCAAAGAAAGCAAGGACTTTGAATCTGCAGGAGCTAACTACACCTCCAGAATTTGATCAGCCACCACTGTGTAGGGGAAAACACCATTAAACTGATGGCATAACCCAAAAGACTCTTTCCATCCCCCACCTCGGAAAAGAGTCCACAGGGAAACAAGTGTTTCCAGCTGCAGACAGCAAAGCACCAGGATGCAAAACAAACAAAACAAAACCAAACAAACAAAACAAGAAAACAAACCCCAACTCAACAGGATCAGAGATACGACAACACACGCCACAAGGATGTGACCATGCTACTGCTGTAACATGGGGCAGCAGGATCATAATCTGGTAAGGTAGTGTACAAGGCTCCTCTGCCCAAAACACTAGGTGAGAAGAAGTAAGCCCAGTTTTGCAAAACATGGGGGCAACAGATTGAAACAATCCAGAGGTAAACACTTGAGAAGAAACAAGGTGGTGGGGAAGGAGAAGCCCTAGTCACAGCACACCAGCTACCTGACCCTGGAGAACAGCAAACAATAGGGGCCCAGCTAGACTGTAACTGTTACCACATATTTCTTATTTAAATGCAATTTGTTTAATCTCAAGTTGGAGGCAACCATCAAAGGCTCTCTTCTGTAGCACACTGACAGTTCACTCTAAATCTCAGCACTTTTAATCCTTTAATTAGCCAAGAAAAATGTGATCTTGACTCTTCCACCAACCTAAGCTAATTTTCTGCATGGAGCTTCCAACTCCTGTGGGTTACAGGTTTTAGCTGCTCATGTAGCCAAGGGGAAAAAAACGAAATACACCCCCCATACCTCATTCCCACACAGACTGATGAATGCTTCTCCATGTGCTGCCTCTCCAAAAAGTGAATTCCCTGAAAAGTCCTTGCAAAAGCAAGTGTGACGTATTTTCATAATGTAGGAGGGGGCTGGGAAGCATAAATACATCATGCAATTCAGAGAAAGAGTGAACAGAGATTTCTCTGTATGGTATAGGGGTGACTGGAGGAAGCTGGGAATAAGGCAGTGTTTTCACAGGAGAGGGATAAAACCAGACCGTTAAGCCAATGCTTGACTAAGACAGTGTCCTTCCCACAACGTGGCTTTGGCCACCATCCTTGGTGATTTTGGGATAGAACCTCCAAAGCAAGCAAACAAAACACAAATATTTTGGAAACTCTCTCCAAAAGAAGATGTCTCCAGAGATGAGCTCTGCTGTTGCTCAAGAGGGCACGGCAGCACAGCTCTGAAGGCAGAAAAAGAAGACTGCATGAGTCACCAGTGCATCAGGACAGAGACGGTTCAAGCAGCTTGAATTACCATTAGGCTTTTTATGCAGCCCAGCAGAGCAAACTCAAGGAAAGATAAGAGGCCATCTAAAGCCTTCATCTGAAGCCCTAAGCGTGGGTAGTGAGGTACAATCTGCAACTGAACTCAGCCTTGACTACTTCTCTAGGTCAGGATGCTCCTTGCAGGCAAGGTAAAAGCAACCAGTGCTCTTGCCTAAGGCCTTCTAAAGGCATGCCCATAGTGCAGTTACAGGCACTGTTGTCTTGCCCCATGCTCACCCAGTATGTGACATGTAGAGGAAAGGAGTTCAGACACTGCCAAACCAACTCTAGGTAGACCCCAGACTGTCACACTCAAGTTGCAACGTGCTAGAGCTAACAAATGCAACCTGTTGCTGCAGCGCCTCATAGAAACAACAGTTCTCTTTCTAGGCACAGCCCAACAAGTCCATACAGCATTGGATGGAGCCTTAGGCTACCCCTAGTGTGGATGTCTGCCTGCTGAGCATGGACAAGCTGTAGGAGGCCTTCCTGGTAGACAGCCAGAGAGCACAGGTGAACAGCAGCACTGAGAGTCAAAGGGACTTGATAAATGCATGAAAACACAAGAGTAAGAGTAACCTCATTTTGATGAGCAAACGCACAATGGAAGAGCTCTGTCTACATCAAAGCAGAGGACAGGCATTTCTGCATCTTGCAGTTCCTTAATTTGCTTGGATTTTGGGGCCTTGAAGAGCATTAGCACATGACTGAGGCTGCTTCCCTTAAACAAGCACTTCTGCTGAAGAAGTCACAGCAGGATTTGGTGTGAGGCAAGGGGAAGAGAAAAAAAATATATGGAAGTTGTAGCCTGCTCGTTTTAGGTGCTGGCAAAATACTCCCCAGGTAGTATTACATACCCATCTACATAGAACAGAGCACTTTGGATGCATGCTCCTTTCCTCTGGTAGGATTTTAGATGCACTGTGTTCACATTCGCCACCTTATTTAGCCAGAATCAGTTCTCCCCACATCCCCAGCAAGGAATCCAGCCCATAAGACAAGGAAAAAGATCTCAACAACAGTTGCTACACTCCTCTGATAACAGATCCTGGTCACACACAGTCTGCTCAGTCAAAACTCACATTCGTTATATATATATAAACTAGCAATACAGCTGCATGTGCATCTCAGGAGTCAGCTTAAAAAAAAAAAAAAAAACACCAACAAAAAAACCCCCAAAAAATCTAAACAAAACCCCCAAAATGAAGAAATTGGTATGATGATGAGAACTATCAGTATGATGACATGAGAGCCTCTATTACCAACCTCACCACTTTAGCTGCTCCTGAGTCATATAACTGTTCCACACTGCCACAGGCCTTGAGAAAGAGGCATTTTGAGCGCACAATTAAAGGCAAGCCAGCAAGCTTTGCAAACTGCAGTTGCTAGATATTCATTCTACATTCAGTTCTTACAGAGCAAAGAGAATGGGAATAGCAGGCAAGGAACATTGACTGGGAAGCTGCATTCTGGTGTCCAGGCAGTCAGCCTGGTAACTGAATCTCTGCACATTCTTTGACCAACCTGTTGTAGAACACCCTTCCACTGACAGTCCTCAGGGTGGGCACCTAAAGGTAACAAACGGTTACCAGCTTCGCTTCAGGCCAGAAAGCAAACTCGTTTAGCAGCACAAAGATCAGTAGGGTTTTTCTGTCTTACAAGAAAGAGAGAAAAAAACACACAAAAATGAACCCAAACCCCAGATTCTACAGTCCTCTGAAAGTAGCTAATGAAATTAATAAGGTACTTAAAAGTTTAATGAAGAAATCAAAGCTATTAAGCAAACATTCAGCTTGATGTCTCCTTCCCTTCTTACCCACCCTTTCTCAATGCATTCAAAACTTCTTTTTGCTGTGCAACATGTTTGAACAGGTAGTGAGATACAAACAAGTCTTGGCCCCATCTCATACAGAATGGATTGGTTGCAGATGTTCTCCTGCAAGCTACATCTTGCCTCCTGCAAGAGCATTCATCTCCAAAACACATCATTTCACCTACTTTGCCTGAAGCCAAAACTCAAAGGTTATTTAATTTTTAATATTTTTTTTTATTAACTCTGACATACCTACAGCTGTGCAAGCAAAACCCCATCTGGTTTTTCAAGGCACAAAGAGGCAAGCGACTAAACTTAGATAAATGTAACCAAGTTGGGGCAGTTGTCTTTCTGTTCACCTCTGCAGCAGCCAACAGCAATGTCAGGGGCGCAATAAAGCAAAAACCTGCTATATTTCAGAGAGGCCTGACATATTTCACTATCTTCCTTGGACAAGTCAGACATGAGCTCATACAGTGGCAGGTGAGTCAGTGACGAGTCAGACAAGAGCTCCTTAATTAAGATTTAGGGGCAGATGATACCTTGAAGGCATAATCAGATTGATATGGCCAGTGGAAAAAATTATAATAATAAAGAAAAGAATAAAATAATAGCAATAGAAAAAGCTTAGTGAACTGTTACACCCTTGCTGAGCCATGCCAGGTGGGCTGCAGGCAGCATGCTGCACAGAGATGGAGAACCCCCAGCACTTAGGAATACCTGACTATCCTGCACCACTCCCCGGCAGTCAGTGCTTGCCTACGTGCTCAGCTTTGCTTCTCTGGGGAGCAGAGAAATGCTGACTTCCCTAGGAAGCAGGTTATGCTGGGGTCACACTGTGGATGTGGCACGACCTGGGGGGTTCAGGGTAAGATGCATCCCAGGACTTCTGGTTTCAAAGGCAAGAGGCGGTTGGCAGCAGCTCAGACCTGCTTGCAAAGAGGGAAGGGATCGTGAGCAAGTTATTCCTTATCATTAACCAAGCCATGTACTTTATCAGTCCTTAAAATGCTATCAAGCCATCCCACTTGAGAGAAAGATCCCGTGAGTTCTGTCCTCAGGAAGCTTTGCTGAAATAAGTTGCAAAACATGCATCAGAATATTAGTGTCCTGAAACAAAACATTCACGTTAAACAGATTGTGATGAGCACAGTGGCTAACAGCATCAGAGCATTTTTGCACTCACAACAGAAAACATGCAGCACAGATATTGTTTTCTTCCAGCACATGTCCCTGAAAATTCAATCCGGAACACAGTTCACACTTGGAGCTGCTTTCCTTCTAACTGCCAGCAGCATCAGTCCAGCCCAGCTCTCCCTATCTTCATCTTGCACAGAAAGGAAGACTTCAACCTCTATCGCCCCTTTGAGGGGCATGCCAAGGAAATGGGCAAAAATGACTCATTCAAGAGCACACATAAGGGATGACAAAAAAAGATCAAATTTATTAATTCCTTGTAGAAACTGTATTGTAAAGCAATCAGTTCATATGCTTTGTCTTTGTCAAACCCTACAGAACTAAAAATGACGCTTCTGAAACTTTTCTTGGGGTCCTCACATCTTCCTTTATGTGTGCCAGTACAGTGAGATTTTAGTAGGATACAAAGAAATGCACAGACTGGTTTTTGTTGGGGTCTCCTTTGCTCATACACCCTCAAGAATAAACCAATGATGGGTCAAAAAAAAAAATGACTAAGAATGAGTAATATGAGCAGTCTGCAGCAGAAGAGATGGGAGACAAGGAACTCATCGCAAAACCATCCACTACATCACTAATTAATGAACAGTTGTCATTCAGTGCTCAGCCACCCAACAAAACGTCCCACAGGAAGACTTTTTCTCTCCCACCCATGCCAATGCTGATGCTCAAATGCAAACAGAGAGGTGTGCTGCCTGCCCTGCACAGGCTCCGTGAACACCCTCCACGCTGGGCACTGACGCAGTGACACCACTCCCATCCCTTCCCCTTAGAAATAGTTTCCAGCGCTACATATTTAGGGAGGTCCAAGGAGCTCTGGCTGCAGGTTTGATAGCAAATCTAGGTTCACTCTGCTCCTGTCAGGAGCAAGACAGCTCCCAGTCACAGCTCATGTGTTTGAGCTAATAAGCCACAACAAGTGGCAGGGTGAGTTTGCTGAGGCTCTGCACCACAGCTAACACAACAGTGATGGTACAGCATCATGTTCTGGCTACGTAAAAGGGAAAAGCTTCCCTTCATGCTGTAGCTCTCCTCTCCACCAGATTTTCACATCTGGTGGGCCTGATGCTGGTAAAGCTTGAGATCTCAAGCAGGAGACACAATAACCAAACTGACTCTCGGGCAGTTTCAAGCTTCAGCCTGGAGATATCTTGGTTCCTTCAAAAGTTAGTTTGCAAAAACTGTTCTGTAAACAAGTCACAATAAGAAGCCTGAAAGCTAAGGCTAATGATATGACTTGCACTGCCAGCAGCAGTCCCCAGCTGTTCCTCCTCCAGGCATTTCATATGAGGGGTCTAAGTGTTTTACAACATGGGATCTCAGTGACACAGTCCCAAAGTAGAGGGTGGCTGTGGGGAAAGAGGGAAGAGGAGGAATGGAGGCAGAAGGAATGGATTGCACAACATTACCCAGATTACATCTAAATCACAGGGCAGGAGCAGCTCTGAGGCTGGGCTTGGAGCCAAATCCACTGCACACCAGGGCTGCTCCCTAGCAGGGCATCTCCAGGCAGGGTGGCTTCTCTCCCTAGGAGGAAAGCACAGTGCACCCCAGGGCACACAGCAGCTGGGGAGGAGAGCCCCAAGGCAGCATGGCCATAAACAGGGAAAACAGGGCCAGAAAATTTAGACCCAAGCCCTGTTTCATTTGTTTAGGTCAGCCTGTAAGTGCTGCTTTCTCTAGCACATTTTTCAGCTTTCAGTAAAGCTGAATTTAGATGAATTTCATCAGATAACATGTATCAGCAGATAACAAAATGCTCCTTTTTTATCAGACAAGTAATATTTTTCTCTCCTTAAAATCTCCACTCTCTTAGGATACATCTGAAAAAAATGAGTTAAGAGTAGCACATTCCTCCTGTGGCTTCACCAAGTTTTGTTCCACTTATCTTTAACAACTGGAAATGATGAAGTTCGTATCCATACTCAGGTCTATTTGCAAGAGGATCTAAGCTCTTATTTGGGTAGCTATCCTACTGTGTTTACATTAATAAAATCTGACACGCCTGCACATAACAAAACCTCATGAAAAGATTCCCATTGCATAATAAAGTTCATGCTCTTTCTATGCAGAAGCCATCCCTACCCAGGACACTTCTTTTAAGGCAGGAATTTCTTCATAGCACATGGTCTGCCAAGCACTGGAGCTGAACCCTCATGGTAGAAAGCATCACCAATGCAACACATACAAAATCAGACTTGCTTCTGCACACCACCAACCTGCTGCTTGTTCTATATCAAGTTGGCAGGGAAATAATATCTATGACAACCATGATATTTCAGCTTATCTAAGGGAAGGAATGATCATCTCCAAGGGCGGCCTTTGCAAGGTGAGCAATACCTGTTGTGCTAGCCTACCTGAAAACCTTTACCCAAAAGCAACTTATGAAAAAGTCACCGAAATGTTTTTTTTTTGTTTTTTTTTTTTTTTTTTTTGTTTTTTTTTTTTTTTTTTTTTTTTTTTTTTTTTTTCCACAACCTTTTCTTGTAGGGTTGAAATATCTTCCAACAGTGCTCAGGTGATGCAGTTTAAATTATATAGCTCAATGGTAGAGGAGAAACCGTCAACTTTTTAGGAAACCCTCCTTGCCCTGGAGCAGGCTGCCTCCCTTCTGGCCCAGCCTGCCATGACCTTTGGAAAGGTAAGGAGGCAACTCCATCAATGCCTCATTTGAGCTCTGCTGGGCTGCTTTGCATGCTTAGAACTCGTGAAACCCAGGAGAGCTCAGCAGCTTTTACAAGCCAGCCTGGAGGCAGTCCCCATGCTGAACACTACAAAAAACTCAAAGCATTTAAAAAAAAAAAAACCCAAAAAACCCACCCAAAAAACCAACCCCAAACAAAAAAAGAAACAACAAAACCCATCCCATAACACACCCCCCCCCCCCAAAAAAAAAAAACAGCCAAAGAACAACAAAGCATTAAAACAAACAAACCAACCAGACAAACACCACAACTCCTAAAAGCTATTAGTCCAGAAGTTTCGTCTCCTATTCTGGTGCTTTGGTTTCCCTTCTCTAAAATGGCTACTACCCTACTGATTTGCCTACCGAGCAAAAGTGTTTGCTGATTAGGGAAGTAATATTTGTGCAGCACTTTGAAGATTTAGAGTACTACATTAATCCTACATGTTGTTCTTAGTAGAAGCCAATTTTTAACTAAGAGAAGAAAAACAAAAAAAAAGTGGTTTAAATAGGGACCCTCCCCTACTTCAAGACATTCACTCATCTCCCAGCATCAGTTATTCTTATCTGTAAATGTTTTTTTAACCCTTCCTTCTCATAGTTCTCTGAAACCACAATTCTCATTCAGGTTTTATTTGAAAAATGGCTTCCTTCCAGGCTGTGGCTCCTTCTTGTAAAGTTAATTCCTTTGGTAATACTGCTGGAGGCACATTGGTATGTTTGGTGTGTGTGTATATACACATATATATTTTCCCCCTTTTCACACGGTGGTGTTTTTATATATGCGCAGTGAAAGATATCTAATCCAGGATTACGATTCTCTTTATTCTTTTCTCATGAAAGTAGGTGGGGCTTTTTTGTGCAAGTTGCATTGATGGAAATTATGTTTAGTTAACACTTTTTCCTCTCCACATAGACAAAAAAGCCCTCATTGAGAACTGCTTCATGCATTTAATTCTCTCCCTCTGAATTTTTCTTCAAAATTAACTAAAACCTTAAAACCAATTTTCTGAAGGGGGCAGGGGAAGTAATGCCAGTACAGTTTGAAATTGCTTGTCCAAAACAGCAGAGAGATCTTCTGCCCCTGGGGGACACACAACCCCTTTCACCATATCTACTTTTTCCATGCTCCTATGTCTCACCCTAAAGTTTCAGGTTTTTTCCGCTTGCAGATCCTGGGAGACCTGTGGCAAGCTCTAACTGCTCTCCTGTTACACTGGGGGAGAAGCAGCCACAAACATAGCAACCAAGAGGCTAAATCCTAGTTGAAAGAGAAGGATGTTCACACCATCTGAAGCCTGCTTTGTCTCAGCGGGTCAGGCATGCTGGGTGCCCAACACCGACTGTGCTGTTTAAAGAGCAGAGCACATATCATCACAAAGCAGGAGACTCACCGGTTGTTCCCAGCGCTGGCAGATAGTAATTCATGTAATAAGTGAATAACTTTCAACTTATCCTTCCTGTGTGGGGTACAGACTACACCTGACAGCATGGACACCACAGCACAGCTCTGCTATCATAGAGGACACTGGTCTAATAAAGAGCATGTAGCAAAACTCCAGGCCATATGGGGAGTTCATACAGGGAGTCTATAGTGCCTTGATAGGATTTAAAAAACAATCAGGGATACAAAAAGGAAAAGAAAAAAACCCAAAACAAAAAAAGACAGATTATATCATAGAACATTTAGGACATTTTCTGGAAACTATTACATGGATCTGTACAGTTGCTTGTAAGAGGTAACAGAAGATAAATGCCGATAAAAACAAAATATACATGACAAAGAAATTAGGGGTAAAAAAAACCACAAGTACATTAGGAAACCTAAGGCACTCACGTCTCTTTTTACTCAAGCATAAAAACCCAAACAGAAGCCAGCAGGCCCCTCCTGGCTGGTTCTCACAGGTGGGCTGGTTCTTCTCAGCTTTGATAGCATGAAAACACCTCCCTGCCATGGGAAAGGCACCTCCTTCAAAAACAAGCTCTTCTCTTTCCAGGTAGATGACCTAGGCCAAGTTAAATACACACCAACAGCCTTAGTGTTAGGCCTTGTAATATCACACTGAGGGAAACACTTTGCAGTCATCTTCAAGCAGGAAAGTGGGATCACCACCTCTCCCTGCACGAGACCTATGGTGGCAATCTACGCCCACCCTGACTGCTCCATGGGTACTGGAAACAGCCTCTTCAGGTGGGCACAGCTGCAGAGAGCTTGAGAAAGCCAAACCTTTACTTCTCATCCTAGACAAATGCCCACATATGGAAATGCTCCTGCTTCTCTAGGATCAGGGAAGAGCCAAGCCCTTAGCTCACATCACTGCATCAGCTCTCACAGCCTGCGGCATGTGCGTCCGAAGGCTGCAACCCCATCTCCTCCTCTGCCACCTTTTCCTTCTAGATCAATTCTCTACCTGTAGATTGCAGGTTTCCTTTCCCTTCTCCATTCCTACTGCAACAACTGGTGTTATCATTAGCGTTGACTTTGCTGGGCAACCAGAGAAAGCCTACATTTAAAGGCATGAAAGGATTAGCAGGTGACCAGTTTCAGCTGTTGCTGAGGTCTGCAGACCTTCTTCACAAAAGTCTGTTACAGGGACCCTTCTCAGCCATCCTGAGCAAACAGTTAAAAGCCTACACCACTGCTGACTAGGAGCCTCTGAGGACAGGGAAATTCAAAATCCTGTAACAAGACCACTTCCACTCCCTTTCTCCTGACAGCTTTAAAAATAACATTAAAGGGTGAAATTGGAATGCTCAAATTGCACTGACCAGCATACCACCAGGGAATAACAAAGCTAAGATTTCACATGAACACTTAGCATGGCCCCACATGTATGTTCACTGGGAGAGTCACCAGCCTTAAAAAAAAACAAACAAACAAACAAACAAAAAAACCCAAATGAAACAGAACAATAGAAAACAAAGTTTAATATATGTTGCAGAGAGGCAATCAGCAGCCAGGACAGTACTGAACATTACCAGTGTTACTGAAACAGCGCACTATTTGAACAGATTATGTAGAGAACACTGAACACATAATTAAGTATTGTTGAGTCAAGGTGATGTGCACATCTAATTGCCCTCTCACTGCTTCACTGTGCTTGTGCACAGTCCTCTAATTTCATTTACAGAGATGGGAGCATGGGGGGAAAATCAGTTTTACCAGGTGGTTCAGGACACAGAACACATTTAAAATTAAGATGGAATGGAACAATCTGAAATAAAAAGACTGAGATAGCCCAGCCAAGGAATCTGTACTCTCAACCACAAAAACCTGTTATTGCTCATGTGGCCTAATATAAGTGCATTCCTTTCAGCTTTCTTAAAATGCAGCTTCTCTAAATACACTAACCCCAGCCAGCACAATCCATTTACTTGCTTTCATGAAGGTTGCACAGGCTGTTACGCAGCTTTGCTAGTAAAGTCCAAAATCTGAGCACTTTTTACAGCTGCAGGTACAACTGAGTTTACCAAGAGCAGGAGAAGTGGTGATCCTGACTGGAACACAGATTGCAGCTTTGTAGAGCTCTATGTTTCATAACAGAGCCCTGCAAGGATCACCCAGCTCAGCTCCAACCTACTTCAGGGCATGAGAATAAACTGCTAAACTCAGGTATTGCCAACACCTGAATTATGCAAGTCTTGCAGGGCTGGGTGCCTGTCTTCAGCAGAATCAAAAAATTTGCAAATAAATTTCTCTTTTCATTTAAAAACTTACAGCAAAATTTCCGTCTTCTCTTCCTTAAACCTCACAATGACCAAGAAAATTTTTAAAAATTTAGTAGATGCCCCCGAAAGGCTCAAAAACCTGGGGAAGAATAAGTACCTGTTTGCCTTTAAAGAAGCGTCTCATGACTTACAAGGTGGTATCTTGCTTATGGGGATGGGTGGATCCGATTCATTTTTTGATAGCTCATGTTTGGCAGTAACGTTAACTTTTACTTACCTTGACATACAACTTTAATTTTTACTTTCCTACTGCAATTGTGTTCTTCCCCATGTAACAGGTTCTGCTAGTGGCAGGTGATTGCCAAATCTTCTTTTAGGGGGAAGAGCCAGTGCAGTTGTTTATTTATTTGTTTGCACTCAGAGTGGGTGGGGAAGATCGGCACACAACTTACTTGCACAAAGAAAAGAAATCTGAGGATCAAACTTTTGAAATGATTTGGTTTTCTTCTGCTGCAGAAACAGAAGATACTGCAAGGCATGAGAATATGGATATCCACAGAGGAAATATACACAATAAATGAGATGCAGTTCTGCTTAAGGTTTTACTTCACCCAATTCACAGAACTTCACTCAACCTCAGCAACCTACTCGCTCTCTCAGTATTACAAATGATAATGGCTGTTTCCTTCACAGCATGATTTTCAAGAAGGTTTTATTGTACTATGAAAGAAACTTGTGAGAAGCTTTGTTCAATTTAGCCTATTAAGGCTTTTGTTTTTAAACACTTCAGTAAAGTTTCAATTGTTAAAGATTTTCCTTCTGAAAAGACTGATTAACCTGCTTATATTCTTGTGTTCCCAGGTCATTAATTAAAAAAAAAATAATCAAGGATGCTTATAAAGTCCTCTGCAATCCAATCTCAATTTGTCATCATTAATTAGTTCAACATTGCATACAAATGAAGACCTAACTTGATTAGACAGCATGTTTTACTGGAATTCCTACTTAAGGTCATGAAAGACTTCAGAGAGAAAATTTCTAATATTATCAAAGTGAGCTGCTCATACATATGAAATCACCCTCTCACCTAACTGCAGCTAGTGTTTCTCTCTGCAGTTTTTGGCCATTTCCCACCCCTCTAATCCCCTAATCCCTAGTTAGGAGCCCATCACAAACCTGAGCAGAGAAGCAATCCCGATGTTACACTCATCACCCTCTCAGCCTATCCTATACAAATACTGCTGACTTGGCAAAGGGTGCCTGCTGTCCTAGGACAATCACCTGCCCCGTAGAAAGAGGCTGCACAACTTGGAGGGGAGTTAGGGGAAACAAGTATTTCAGGGCAATTTTCAGAGACATAGCATGTATTCAGTGAGTACCCTGTCTGTTTTCACGCACCTCCAAAAGGGGCAACCTTGGGATCTACAGATGATTCCAGATTACCACCTCCAAAGCACATAGATCAGGAGCTAAATAGCTAAATGCACAAAGTAGCTGAGAAATTTGAATCATCTGCACAGGTCTCTAATCCTCTCATGAAAGCAGCTCTTGCTTTTTAGCGAAATAAACCAGCCCTTTTACCAAGCCCACAGCCTTCACTCCCATGACCTAATACGACATGACTCAGCCCAGAAGCTCAGAGGAGCTCCAGTGAAGCATGTTGTCAGCTAGGGCAGTAGATCCCCTGCCAGTCACCACCAAACCTTCCCAGCATGGCAAAATCAGCCTGGCTCATCCTCTCCCAGAAAGGGGAAAATACAATACAGTGGATTCCTTTACTTAATACTGTTATCCTGGGGAATGGCAAGACGGATAAAAAAAAAAAAAAAAAAAGGAGCTAAGAAACAAAGCTTTCAAGTTTTGGACTCTTAATAAGGGTGGGGCCATCAAGTAATTAAACTTTTAATAGGTCACTGCAATGGAAGAAACTCTTCCAGTTGGGTAAGTTCCTAATCCATCATTAAAAAAAGACGACAGGTATTAATCAAAGCATATGAAGTCACATGGGGGGGATGAGCAACTCTGAGAACTTGCTGTTGCTGAGAGGATGGGGAAATCACTCCTCCTTTCATCAACATTTCATGCATGTTTCCACATTTCTCAGGACAGCAGCGGGAAAGAGAGCCTTCACGTACTGCCCCACCCACCCCACTGATAAAGCTGTCGAACGCATATTACCAACTGCTCAAGAGCCCATGTGAAATGAGTTGGTGGATTAATTAGCAGAAGGGCAGAGCTCCTAAGATAGAAAGATGCTCTACTGTGAAAGGCGTATTGATTGAAGGTCCCCAGCCACCACCATAAGACTGTCATCATCCACTGCCAACATACAGCACGCTACCAGCTCCTGCATGAGCAGCTAAATCTAGGTCACTTAAGCTCAGTGCAGGGACACCTGGACCACACTCGCTCATCCCTAATCAGAAAGCTGTTCGGGAGCCCATTCCTTTAGTAACATACACAAATTTAAACCTAGACGGACTGCAACAGGCACAGGGAGCATACTATCTGCTGGTAGCATGGTCCAAATCAGAAAAGGGGGGGGAATCAAAATGTGTTTTCCCCCAGGCTGCACATGTTTGGTGACTGTAGTCACCAAGGAGTAATTTTTTTTATTTTTCAAAGACAGCATATAATCTCATCCTTGACTACTACCTCTATCCCAGAAAGCCATTATCACTACAGTGAAACTTCTTGAGTGCTTGCTTAACTTTAAGCCTGCAAGTAGTTCACTTGTCTTCAGCTTTGCTGGAACAGCCTACCATGTGTGTTCAAATCTCATTTCAAAAGACCACTTTTAGTAGTTGAAAGGACAGCATCAAAAGCTCTGGTTCCCTGCAGCTGCATTAGACAATTCTTTGTACCATATATATCAAAAGAGAATAACTTTTCATATTTCCTTCAAAGGGCCTTCAAAACAGCCTGCAAAAATCCCAAGGCAGCATTTTCTTGCTCTGAGAAATAGCAAGTAGAGCTGGCCAACATTTTCCTTACCTAAAGGTAAACAAAAATACAGCATACAGTGTAAAGGGAGAAATTTGGACACGAAAAGAAGTGTGAACTATAGTAGAATATCGCTGCTAGTATAGATAATGCAAACATATTATTCCAGCCTCACTTAAAAATGCTTCACCATTTGACATATAAACAAATGAAAAATAAGGTCTTGAGCAGACCTATCAAATTTTAACCCCATTTGACACAATTTTCTGAACAAAGTTATTGTTACCAATTTTAGACAAATTTTTCCAGAAAAAGCTTTTAAAATACGCATAACTTGGTGGCTTATTATTAGGTGGCAGATTGGAGTTCATGGGCTAGCTTATTTACTAGTTGCAACACCAGCTAGCTTGTCTTTAAATCTGAGCTGAAAGTAGTTCCTCAGTTTAAAAAAGAAAGAAAAAAATTAATGGTCTTAGCTTTTGGTAGAAAGTGTATCTTTTCTACTTAATAAAGTCTCTGAGTCCCTGTTTTTGTTTAGGTAGCACAGGGTAAGGCATTATTCACTGCATCTACTTCAAGTGCCTGAAGGAGAGGAAGGCAAATATTGAGCATTTTTAAGACAGCAATATTCTCTACTGCAAACACCTTTAGTCTAGAGCCATGAACTGCAAGAGGATGTTTGGCTCCAGACACACTGTGTCCTGGGCTGTGAAGTTTCTAGAGCTGGAACAACCAAGCTGGCTCTACCAAAAATCAGGATCTGGGCTTCAAGTTTCAAGCTCCATACTTTTTTTCATAAGAAAGGTACTATTCTGACAGCAAGAGAAAAGCATTAAGAAATAAATAAACATATATGCAAATAACCCAAATACCACAAGGCTGAGCAAAGCTCAGCAAAGCTCACAGGGGTTTCTGTGCCAGCTGCAAGAAGGAAAGGATGTGGAGAAAATGTCCTGCACTCCATGGGTCGGAGCAAGGAGCGACACCTCCGTCCTTGTGGCACAGCCCAACCTCATGCAAACCCATGAATGCTGAAGAATCCAAGGCAAGTGCTGAAGCCATGCTTATGCCTGCCTCATATTTTACTCAGGCATACCTCCTAGATCCAAAAGGAGAGCCACTGTTTCATCATACATGGACTTTATGTGACTGTCATTTTGCAAGGTATTTTATTCACCTGGGATTTAGTGATATTACTGAGGGTTAAATTCCCACCACACCCTCCCAGAGCAGCCAAGATAAATATCTCTCTTGTGTGTGACATGTCATGCACTGAAGAGGACACGGGTCACTCTGTTCTTGCACAAGCCTGGCTATGTATCATATGAATAATGTCACCACTGGCATTGGGGCTGAAGCCAGATAAGGAGCAAAGTGATGCTATGTCCTTACCGTCCATGTTGCTGACTTTGCTGTGCTGGACTGTTGAAATGATACATCAAAGCTGTGAGGTCCTGGGTAGTCTGTATTGGAAGGGATGGCTGGGGAAGGCGAGAGGGCATCAAAAGTTGAGCTGGGCTGGGCATAAGGCGAAGGGGCCGTGACACTGTTCTGTGCATGCTCAGTGTTGTAGGGGCTGGTGGAGGAAGAGCCATTCTGGATCTGCTGGTCCATGCTGTTCAGGAGCCCCAGGTTCGTGTACTGCGGCTAGAGGCAAAGAGATACAGATGTTACAGAAGAAACATTAGCACAGGCTGGCAAGCTACAGCATGGCCTTCACAATGGAGGATGCACAGCATAATCTCAGCACCACCATATATGTGTCACACTAACAGAAAGGAGATTTGCAAAGGATATGCACTTTTTTACATTGGTGACTGAAACAGAAAAAGTACAGCTTCTCACAGTCACACAGTGGATCAACAGCCAAACAGGGAAAAGAGCTTGCACATAACAAGGATGAGATTTGCAGGGCAGCAAGTCTTGTCGAGGAGACAGAGTCCCTTAATCTGGAAACACACAGACTGAGACCTTTTTGGAGGGGCCTGATCAAAATCATTGGGTTCATTACAGTGCAACTGACTTTAACTTGTACAAGGCTACATCTGACGGTCTTGTGCTCTACACAAAGATTGCTCCTCTTCTTGTGGGTCCAATCCTGCTATGCACATAGACATTTAGGACCTCTGACTCAGGTAGTAACTGCACTGAATGCTTACTGGAGGAAAGGTTCATAGCACTTAACCAGATTGCACTATGCACTCCACTCCCAGTGACCGGTCACAGACAGCAGTAGAGCAGAATTAAAGGTCACATCAAATAGCATGGAAGGCTTCCTCACATACTTCAGAAGTAGCAGTTCCACTGTGCATAGCACTTAAATGAGCAGATGTGGTTGTGCCCCAAAGTAGCCTCCAGGTACGAAGAACATACGAAACAACTGAAGACATCAAAAACAAAGGCTAGGGAATAGAGCACAGAAAAGCAGAGGATAGATAAGGGAGAGGTTAGCAGGAAAACAGCATGCCTAATGACCTCAGTTCTATATGTAGCTCTGGTCCCCCACCTCAAAGAGATGAGGAGGGAACTAAGTTCAGAAAAAGGTGGCAAGAATCAGTAAACCCTTTCAATGCCTTCCTGTAATACAGGAGTAGATTATGACTTTTCATCCTGGAAAAGACAATGAAATGAGAGGTGGAATTTTATGACAGAAATGAATAAATTTATAAATGATATGGGAAAAGGCAAATAGGATATTAATTTTCATGATCTCCTAATAGAGGAGCTGGAGAACATGGAGACATCCTGAGCAGGTTTTTGGTTAGAACACACACAGATTTGTTCATCACAAAGCCCACAAAGAAACATGAATTTTCTGCCACAAAATGCTGTGGATACTAAGTCTACATACGTTCAAATAGGCATTGGACAAGTTCTGCTTGAGAAAAATCCATCAAGGCAAGCATATCTGATTTTACAATTCTGAACTACAAACGACTGGAAGCTGGGAAAGGTCTCTGGGGAAAGAAAGTTAGACAACTACCCTGTTTTAGACCTCCTAAGTACCTGGCACTAGCCAGAAAGGGCAGCAGGAGAGCAGTACACATGGGGTTCAGCCAGGTACACTAGTCTCATTCCTGTATGTGCCTAAAGGGTGTAGTTTGTGCCCAGCTCAGAGAGAACAGCATCCAAAAGTTTGTGGTACCCATTCCCAACAGCCCTGGGATCAACCAGGAACACACATCAGTAAAACACACCTGGGTTCTGCTGTTGGCTGATGAGATGGCAGAAGAGACTCTGGATCTTCCCCTTGCCTATGTATCTCATTTCCCTCCACATCCTACAGCTTCAATCACACCCAGAGCCATCAAGCTCACGTGTATTTCAGCCAGTTTCTCCTGACTTCCCTCATCTTTCCAACAGTTGCTTCATTTCCAGAGACAACTTTGCAGCCAAGTAGCAAAGGTTCCTTGAGTCAGAGCACCAACTGCAAGACTCGTAACAAAAAGCTTTCCCAATACTGGGAATCCCACCAGCCCTGTGGAAGCTTTGAGACGCATACCATCAATCTTCCATGGCCCTGAAAAGAAATGGCAGAAGCTATCTTCTGAGCTCCCCAGGGACTTTGGACAAGCCATTTAATGCATAGCTTAGCCAATCATTTCAGCCATGTAGGAAAACAGGCTGATCACTGTGCAAGGATGAAGTGCCCTCCCTGTGCCCAAATACTTTGTGATCTCAGCTGTTGTTCCACAAAAGGAGGAAGCAGAGAAATTTAAACCCCCAACTAGAGCTCTTCCTTAGGTGTTTCATTGGTCTGTGTCATTGGTAGGGGCTGATATTTCATGGAATTTTATTTAAAAACTCAAGGTGAGCCTGGGGCTCTGTGTTCCTCAGTGAAGCACATAGATGGATCAGTTTGCTCCTATAAGCTGCGCTGGGAAGGATAAGGTCTGGTGGGGAGCAGCACAGAGGACTTCATTTTGGGACCTGGGATGGTCTGCAGAGAGAAGCAAGAGCTGGTTCTCTCCCTTGATCTGTCAGCAATGGGCTGTGTCCTTGGGCAAGCCACCTCACCTCCCTCTCCACCCTCAACCTACTTCAGGCAGCAAAGTCTGCAGGGCAAGGATTGCTCCTTACTATGTAAAAAGTGCCCTGCTTAATGGGCCTCTGTTTAGTCTGAGGCCTTTAGGCAGCACAGTAATAAAAGCAATTACATATTGAGTCCTAATCCTGAGTGAACCAGTGACTCTCCGTGTTGCCTCAGGTTAGTCATTTGTCCTCCCTGCCTCAGTTTCCCCATCCACAGCAGCAGGGATATTACAGATGCCCAGCATCCCTGTTAGATGGCCAAGCAATTGGACTCAAAGCATAGCAAACAGTTGACACAGGAGAAAACAATCCAGACTGGTGGTTCTCTAAAAGAAGACTGCAGCTTTGGCAATGCAGATGACAGTTATGTCTCATCTTCTGCAGGCTATTCAGCCAACCAAGACCTATTTAACAGACTTCTGGTATGTGTCTTTCCTTGAGGCTAATTTTGTGTGGAAGGAGACAGAATACTGATGTACTACATGAGGAACAGTCTTTTTCCAACTCAATAATTTCGTATTTAATAAAAACCCAAATCTCCCTGCCCTCCTGCCCCAGAATACTCTAATAAAATCTGAAGACTTCTCAAAAATGTAAAAGTATCACTCAGTTGTTTCATTCCTCATGGAGATTGCTATCAGACACACTCCCTAACCAGCAAATGATGAAAAGGCAGCTGTGATGAAAACAGCCTCTTAAAACAGCTCAGACATACAGACAACAATAATGTTTCAGCTTTCACTTAAAAACTATTTCTTCTATTCCCAGGCTAAAGATGATGGAGAAAGATCATCAAATGGGCAGTTGGTGTTAACAGGACTGAACAGCTTGGAAATGCTGAAGGTGCTGCCTGGGAGTAAAAACAAATAATTAAATATTTTTTTTAAAAAATGCTGCATTAAAACTTAAGTTATCCCTAAGAGAATCAAAGATCCTTTGCATTCCTTTCAGTCCAGGGACCATCTGTCTAAATGTTACCCATGGAGCAGCCATTCCACAGCATTTAATACACTCACATGCCACAGCCGAATGCCATGTCCCCATTTACTCTTTAAATAACTATTAATCTCCTTGCACTTATCCTCACGCTGACATAAGCAGCTGTTGGACTCTCCTTCTCCCCCTCTAAGTCCCATCAGCCTGGCCCCTTGCTCCCCTCCCCAGGCAGGTGCTCCGTCCCAGTGACAAAGCCAGCCGCCGGCTTTGCTCACACACGAGCACTAACCCTCGTCTCGAAGCTATGCCCCAAGGCAGGCGGAGAGTTGTTTGCTCTCAAGGGGTCAACATCTGAATTGCTTGCAAGGCTTTGGGAGGAATCAGATAAGGCTTTTGGAGGCACACGCCTTCTGACAACACAACAATTAGAGGGGCAGCAGGCCTGGCGAAGGCGTGCGCAGGAATTCGCCGGCTGCAATAAAACCTCTTTGCCCCAGCCACACTGTGGATGGCGAGAACAAAGAGAACAAGGAGCTGCGGGCACGTCTGCAAGGTATTGCTCTCCAAGAGGGGTCTGCAGGGTGTGTGTGTACACACACAGCCTCCTTTCACCATTTACAGAAACACAACAGCATTTAATTCAGAAGTTAATTCTCAAGAGGCTGGCAGCCCAGAATTTAGCACATGCTCATGTGTTTTGCTGTTGTGTTGCTTAAACAACTGCAGGATGTAGTCCCACCACCAGTTTCTGGCAGAAGGAAAATGCAGTTTGGTGAAGAGAAATCCATGCAAAGCTGAAAGAAAAGACTAATTTTCAGTGCCTTTATTCTCACCATCAAGTTTCTGAAACTGTTAATATCACTGAGGCATTACAGAATCCTTCAGGCAAAATTAACTGCAAATTTTTAGAGAGCTACAATTAGATAGAAGATTATGTATTTTGGAACAGTGTTTCAAAAAATTTATCTTGAGCTTTCAGTCTCTCTTCCTACATCCCATCAGCTTCACTTTCAGGTTTTCATGCTAATTCACACTTCTAGATTGGGAAAGTCGTGATTTCACTGGAGAGCCTGCTGAATTAAAACCCAGACTGAAAACTACGCAATTGTTTAACCATGGTTCTGCTGCTGGAAGGACAGGTCTCCCTAACTAATGTGGTGGGCAAGAAATCCTCCTGACCCCAGAGGCACTGGGTCCCTTGCCACAAGAGGGCAATGCAAATGCTCCACCACGCATGTAGGTTCTGATGTGCCAGGGAAGACTCCCCAACCCACTCGAGTTGGGGCCCTTCTTTTCCTGCCCTTCAGCAAAAGCTCACCCCAGTTCTTTGGTCACAGCCCGCTTTAAAGCCATTGTGTTGACCCATAAGAGATGTGCAATGAGACACACATACACATGGTACGAAAGCACAAGGGAAGTAACACAAGTGAAGAAAAGTTCTCAAGGGGACTTCCATGCTAAAAATCCCCTAAAATACACAGCTCCTGCTTTTAACCACCCAGCTATCAACATTTCAAATAAAGTTTTGGGAGTTTCTCCACTTGGAAAAATAAAGGAAAAGTTACCGTCTTCAGGTGTAGAACACTTGGATGCCTCCACCCCTACCAGAACCCTTCTCTGTATCAAAAAGAGAATGCACAGCCATGTTGTGCACCTGAACCAACAAAATCTTAATTTTCACTGCTAGATCTACATGGCTAAAAGCATTGTCCAGCTACTGAGAAAGCCTTGCAAAACATCACCACTGGTGCTTATTCTCTGAAGATAGGAGATGAAACTAACAAACCATCAAGGTTGTTACAAACAAGAAGATTTTGCAAGGCACTTTGCTAATGCTGGGATTTGTCCTTAACTGTACCACAGCTGATGCACCAGGGCTAACAGCTGCAGGACTGTAGGCCTGGTGCACCAGTAAGAGCAATTTACAGCATTATTTCAGTGCTGGACCAGGTAGAGACTCAGATTCCTGTTGGGGAACAGCTCTCAAGAGCAGCAGGATGAATGTTTTCCAGAGTGCTCAATGCCTATCAAAATCAGACGATAGACACCACAAATACATCAAGAAAAATTTGAATCAACCTGTTTTTCAGACCTTCTTAGCAAAGCAATTTAGTGTGTGGAAATAAAGCACTTAAGCTCAACAGAAATGATTCAATCATAATTAGTAATCAAGATATTGCTGACTGCAAGACTCGCATCTTTGCCAGTTGCTCAGAAGGCAACTGATACAATACCTGATGTAGGCCCTCTGCTTGTGCCATTACAAAGAAGTGCCAAGAAATGAAGGCCCCACCCATGCCCCACAGCTAAGATCAGGGCTGAAGTCCAAAGAGATATCTAACTCACTCATCCCAATGAGAGGTGTGATTTGGTTTGCATCTCTAGCCGCTTTTCTCATCAAAAAAGTGAGTCTGAAATACTTTATGAGTCAGACTTTCCACTCAGCTCACATACATCTGGACTACACTCCTTTCAGGAGGAATGACTACACTCCTTTCAGGAGGAATAAGCTTAGTCTGGACATTTCTCCAAGCCATGAGAGGAAGACATGCACAGGTATTTCTACATCAGCTCAAGCCCAGATCCCCAGAGAGAGCCAACAACAGGTCTCTTGGCCTCTGCACTCTCCACAGCTCCTTTTCTAAAATGGAAACAAATCCTGTAGATGTGTTCTGAAGAGGTTTTCCCCCAGAGGTACTGTACAGCTAAATACATCAAACATTTGGAAGCCCACAGATAAAATAACAGTGTGTACCCTGTACTCAAATGTGAAGAGCAAGCGAGCAAATAACTTTGGTTGAACCGAAGTTATCAACAATTACCAAGATAGGCCCACAGGTACTATAGCTCCTAAGCTTTAATTACTATGTCTTTAATTACTATGACTTTTAACACTGTAACAGATTCGTCTGATTTGACTAATCTCACTTCTGTGTCATGGATTTCTCCAGGAAAAGATGAGACTATTTCACATCCCAGTAGCATTACAGGTTCCCAGCATGATGGAGTGCACTGTACTAGAAGAGGCCTTGGAGTCAGTAACTCTTGTCCTGGCTATTAGACCTGTTGCAGCACAACCAAACATTTAATGTATCAACTTACTCCCACCTGGGAGCGCAAAAATTTCTGCATACTGTCTCCTGTATTATTTAGGAGGGGATCTATTTGAGGTCTACAAAGCTGTGCAATAAGCACAATCACAATAATTTTAAGGCACTAAATTCAAGAATAAAGAAAAAAAAATATTCTTCTCCCGCAGGGGGCAAGGCTCCTGAAAAAAAAAAAAAAAAAAAAAAAAAAAAAAAAAAAATAAAGAAAAGATTGGGAGAGTGTGTATATCTCTCTCGCTACAATTGTCCTGCATAGGTATTTCATGTTAAGTAGCTAGATAACCCCAGCAGGTTGCCTGGACAGCTTCCAACATCACCTAAACACATAAAGCACAAAGTAAAGAAAACAGAGTCCTTCACTTCACGCAGCTGGGGAGAAGGGGGGGGAAAATAAAATTAAAAAAAAAAAGAAAAAAAGAGACAGACAAAATCTTTCCTCCTCACTTCCCCAACCAACAGTAGGTGACCAACTGAAATCATGGTATGGTTTTCATGTTCAGATATGCAAGTTTAAAAAAAGATTGCCTGCCCTGCTTCCTTTACAGAACATCCCTTTGTTTCCAGCAGTTGCCAATCAGCCTTTTGGCCATGGCCAGCTTGGTAGACAACAGACTACATAAGCTAAACAAGAGATATCAGTGCACATCAGTAATTTGCAAACACACCCCATCACACCTGAGAAATGCAATGTTTTGTATACTGGGCTGAGGGAGGAAAATATGGGTAATTTTTACTAAGGTTAGCTATTCCAGTCTGCATGCCATACCTCACCTACAGCCTTAAATTTACAAAAGCAGCGCAATTTTAAGAGCCATGCCCAGTAAGGCTGCAATCCTTTTGTTTCCATTGAGACACTGTTCTGTTGAACTCAGCAGAACTTCCTGCTCAAGTTAAAGTCCATATATGCAGGTATTTTTAGGCTTGGAGAAGATGACAAATTAATGGAAAGCAACATGAAGACAAGTTTCTGTCCACCCATAAGGTTTGTAAGCATCGGAGTTGTCTTGTTTTCCCCCAGCTGTAATTGTTTTCCTTTTCAGCTAAAGCTTTGAGTTTTGCCCCTTGGTTAATTCATTTAACTCGGCAAGAAGTGTTTTTCAGCCAGAAGCAGGGTTCCTTTTAAAACAAGCACAGCCCAAAGCAGGAATGCCTGTAATTCCTGACTTCTACCACCTGCCACAGGTTCATGTAAAAAAGCTTGTCTAATTCGAGGATTATCAGAATGACAGGGCTTTCCACTTCACACAAATACTAAATCTGGACATCCTACATTGTGTAAATATTTCTGCATATTTTCCAATTAATACAAAACCAGTATCACTGACTTCCCTAGAGCTGTGGTTTAGGCTTTTTATTTTTTCTATAAAAAATAAAAAAAAAAAAAAAACAAACCAAAAAAACCCC